>CAUYSK010114668.1:0-24445 GCA_963575035.1 Avahi laniger
GCATGCCTGTAGTCCCAGCTACTCGGGTGGCTGAGGCAGGAGGATCACTTTAGCCCAGGAGTTTGAGGTTACTGTGAGCCGGGCTGATGCCACAGCACTCTAGCCTGGGCAACAGAGTGAGACTCTGTCTCAAAAAAAAAAAAACATCTCAGACATTGCCAAATATCTTCTGGGAAGCAAAATTACCACCCCCTAAAATGTGAGCTCTGTAAGGCAGGGACCTTCCCTATTTCTACCCCAGTGCCAGACATGCTGTAGGCCCTTAGAAATTTTTTTTCTGTTTTCTTTTCTTTTTTCTTTTTTTTAAGACACAGATCTCACTCTGTTGCCCAGGCTGGAGTGCAGTGGTGTGAACTTAGATCTCTCCAACCTTGAACTCCTGGGCTCAAGCAATCCTCTCACCTCAGCCTCCCAACTGGCTGGGACTACAGGCATGCGCCACCAAGCCTGGACCAATTTTTGTCTTTTAAAAATGGACTTGAGCTTGGATTCCCCTCAGATGATTTGCTGTGCCTGGGCGGAGCAGCCCTGGGCACAGGCCATGGCTGGCCAGGGCAGGCCCACCTGATGCATGGCAGTGGCCAGGGGCCCAGAATTGGGAGAGAATGGCTGGGTCCTGTCTCCATCAGTGTGCACTTGTGGGGACAGGCCGGTGGCCACGACTTTGGCCATCCTCCCTGACACTGCCTTCCCCGGTCCCCTCCCCTCTCCCCCGGGCAGGCGTGGCGTCCTGCACCTCCACGAGAGCAGTGGGATTCACGACATCGGCCTGCCCCAGTGGCAGCTCCTGCTCTGTCTGTTGGTTGTCGTCATTGTCCTGTACTTTAGCCTCTGGAAAGGAGTGAAGACATCAGGAAAGGTAATCTCAGTTCTTCTTTTGGTTGGGAGGTTGGCCTTGACAAAAAAAAAAAGGTTTTTTTCTCACTATAATCATGTAGTCGGTGAAAAGAAAAGACAAATTGGAAGTGCAAAGCTTGGGTTCAAGCCCCAGCTCTGCACTGACTTGGACAAATCCCTTCCCCTCCCTAAGCCGGTGTCTCCCCGACGGGAGGGTGAGGCATGCCCGTAGATCAGAGCTCCTCATGCTCTCCTGCCAAGGCCTCCCCCAACAGCGGAGACCAGGGGCTGGGATCCCCACAAGGGCCTCCAGACAAAGCCTAAAGCAACTACTGACATGTCTTTGATAAATCTTGGATTCTGACATAAAATTTCATTCAAATGTTGTATTTGCTTTACTATAAAATCTATAACCCCCTCCCCCAAATTTTTGAGTAAGACAATACTCTAGAAGATGTCCAGATGTATGCTAGGCTTTGTGTTTCCTCTGGCATAGTGCTGAGTATCCTCAAGGGTCTAGGTGTCTTGGAGACAACAGTACAGGATTAGATAACTAGTGAGGGCCAGTCTGGAGCTGGCATTCTGAATATGGGTGACACTGTTCCCTATAGTCAGCCTCTTAGGGGTGGGGCATACTCAGAAAATGGCTCATGTTCATTGTTAGCCTAAGGAACATTATGGGAACAACAACCCCATTTGGGCCCCACGGATCTATGTAGAGCATGACTGGTAAAGAGGACATAGCTGGGAAGTGTTCTTTCCAATGTTTTGGTTAGCTAAGGTATGTAACAAACCACTCAAAAATGTAGTGACTTAAAATAACGATCCACAGAATTGACTTGGATCAGCTGGGTGGTTCTTCTGCTCCATGTGATATTCTCTGGGCTACATATCTGGGGTCCCGACTGGACTGGAACATCCTAGATGGTATATACACATTTCCAGTGCTGGATGGAAGCTAAGTTGGAGCTGTCAACCATAGCAGCTTGGGTGGTTTCCACATAGCCTTTCTATGTTGCTTGAGCTTCTCACAGCAATGGCGGCTGAATTCCAAGAGCATGTTCCTAGCAGGCAAGCCCCAATGTGCAAGTTGCTCTTCCAGTCTCTGCTTGTATTGTACTTGTCCCAATGCTCAAAACAAGTCCTGCAGTAAAGCCCTGAGTCCATGTGGGAGGGGACTACACACAGGTGTGAGTTCATTGGGGGTTGTGAGGCAATAGTCTACCATAGTCAAGTAGGCATGAATTTGGAAGGAGCTTCATTAGGCAACTCATTTTGGAAAACGGGGTGCAGCAGGGTTCTCTCTGATACCCCTAGAGTTCTTGATCATGTCTTCGAGAGCAAAGATGGTGGCAGGGGACGAGCAGCCAGGGGGGATGACATTTGTCAAGAACTGGAGGTGGAACTTCCTATCATCATTTTGGGGACACAGTGGCTTCCCTGGGAAGGACCCAAACAAAATGCAGACAAGGGATGAGAGGAATTCTGGGGTAGAGTAAAACCAGACTAGGACCACTACCATCTGGACGCCTGGCACATAACAGGTCTTCAGTAAATATTTACTGAAGGATTGAAGGGTAGGTAGGTAAATAAGTTTAGGGAACTTCATTAAGTGTTCTTTTGAATTCAGTTCAAAATTATTAAGCATTTATGGACACCTACTATGTACCAAACCTGATGCTAGTAAAAGTAATGCAATAATAAATAAGACATATTCCTTCTTCAATTGCTTATAATCTATGTGTATTAAAGACAGGTTGTAGGTCAACCAATGCCACTAGTTATTTGGGTCTCTATTCGGAGACATATACGTGTGTCCCCCTTTAAATGAACACCAATGGTCACAAACTATACACACTGTTATATATTTTGCTTTTTTTTTCTTAACTTTATCTTGTGGATAATTTCACAGCTAGTAGTCAGGTTATATATTAAATACTTCAGTAGAAATACAAACTGTGGGGTTTTTAACAATCATTAAATCAATTTAGGGGGTCGTCACAAATTTTAAAAATATTCTAGATAACAAGTACATTGCACATAGTAAAATATGCTGTCTCATGGAATTTTTGTTTCAGTTATAGCACTCTAACGTTTATGAATAGTTTGTCTCGATGGAGAAGGAATTTCTTACCACAGATCATGGTCAAAAGTATGAGATGCTGCATTAGTGGAGGGAGCAAGCTCTTTCAACTGCGAGGGTCTGCAAAGACCATGGGGAAGGTGACATTTGAGCTGGGTCTGTAAGGACAGGCACAGGAAGGGTGGGGTAGGGAGAAGGGGTTCTTAGTAGAAGAAACTGTGTGAGCAGAGCCATAGAGATGTTGACGCCCTGGTCCAGCTTTGTCTAGTGCTCTCATTGCCTTTCCTGGCACCAACAGAGGCCCCGAGGGGAGACAGGGCCCCCCCCATGAACTGTGGAAGGTGTACGAGGTTTACTAGTGCTACTGGCCTTGGTGTGGGGCCACCACAGGCTTTTAACATTGCATTTCAAGATTAAGTTCCTCACAGCCATCACCAAAGGGGTAGAGCCTGCGCTGCCTAGCTGAGCACCTGGCCAGAGCAGAGCTTAATTGTCTGCAGGTGGGCTGGTGCTCCAGAGAGACCAAGAGGAGTGGGACTGGGCATGCCCAGTTCCTCTTTCTAAGTGCACCTTCAGAGGAGGAGCGTAATGAGGGGCGGAACAGGAGTGTTACACTGGGAAGTCCCCCACATAGAAACATAATGAGTGAGGAATATGAGTTCCCTTTGTGTGTCGACCGAAGCCACAGCCCACATTTCGAGTAAGTCCCTCGGTGTTTTGACTGAGTAGACAAGCACCCTGGGCAACCCATGGGGTGGGGAGGATTTCTAGAATGGGGAGCTTCACTCAGGACATTCCTGTGCCCTGTCTTTAATTCTTTTTATAAACTGGCTCATGAAAAAAACCAAGAATGTTGCTTATTTCTTCCCAGACTCCATCTGGAATGGGACACTGAGCTTTGCTTAGCAGGCTTCTACAAGCCACAGAGCCAGCCTGAAATGAACTGCAAACTGGTGGGAGCCTGTCTTGGCAAGTGAAGGCTGTGCTTGGGAAGATGCATGACTCTATGGCCGCTGGGATGGTGGGAGGCAGGGCAGGAGTCACCCCGGACCACACGCTCTGCGACAACTGTGTGTGCCCATAAATCACCTCTAGGTAGAGGGCGGAGGTTTGAGGCAGGCGTTAGCTAACCCCCAGAGAGACTGGCAAGCGTGTGCACACAGCTGCCTGCCATCCTGGAGTCCCACCTGCCTCCTCAATCTCCTGAGCTCTTGGCTGAAGTGGCATTTAGCAAGTACAAGCCCAGTGACCCGGCCCCTGAATGCCAGAGCTGCAGGTTACTCAGAGGCTACCTACTCCGACCTCCTTGTACAGATGAAGAAACAAGGGCTTGGAGAGGGACAGGGTTTCACAGCAATCTTTAGCACAGCTAGGACCTGAACCTGGTTGTCCAATGTACAGTCTAGTGAGTGATTAAGAACATGAGCTTTGTGCTCAGACCACCTGTGGCCTCGGGGTTAATGGGCCTCCATAAGCTTCAGTTCCCTCAATTCATTTCCCTCTAAAATGAGGGTGATGAGTGGATGTCACTGCCTCCCAGCTATTGGGAGGATGAAGTGCGAGTCCTCCATGCAGGGCTGGCAGGTGGGAATTGCTCAATACATGGTCCCTGTGTGTGTCCTCATCATCGGCACTCCCGCCCTGCTCTGTCCCTACCTACACTGCATTGCCAATTCACTGTGGGCTGGAAGGAGGGAAGGACCCAGGCTCCCACCAGCTCTGTTTACATATTGGACTAAAGTTTTGGAAACCTCAGACTCCTCTTTGCCTGGAAATAAATCAAGACATCAGAACTGGCCAGGGTCAGCCACCACTCGACCCACCTCGCTGCCAGCCTCTGGGCTGTCTGGGGGACGGGAGCAGGCGCAGAACCTCCTGAGTTCTGGGGAAGGTGGTGGGGGGGGCAGAGAGAAAGGCAGATCAATTCAAACAAAACCTGAGTCTTAGCATATTTAAATAGAAAGGCCGTTTTGCTACTTTCACATTCAAGTCCTAATTTTAGCCAAGTCTTCCCAGGAATGTGTCAACACAGGCTGGTCCTGGCTTGCTCTAGTGACTCGATGGGACCCAATTTATTAATATAATGAACAGCATCCTTTGGCACATAAACGATACATGTACTAAAATATTTCCAGCTCAGTGTTTTCTTAAGTAACATCAGTACTTACCCCACACCCTATAAATTCTTTAAAAAAAAATGTAGTGAAAATGTCCCTAAAGCTCAGTTCAGAGGCTCACACATTCTAAATCAGTAAAGGTTAAATTAACGGCAGATTTATAGTGATAAAATTTGGACATTTATAACCTTTGTGTTATTACAGACCTTAAAGTAGATCCCAGGCAGTGCTTCTCAAACTCTAACACACATGAGAATCACGTGCAGGGCTTGTTAAAACTCATATTCCTGGGTTCCTGTTTCAGAGAGTCCGATTCAGTGGCAAGGGTGGGGTGGCGGTGGTGGTGGTGAGAATTTGCGTTTCTGACAAGCTCCTGGGTGATGCTGGTGTTAATCTAGGCAATCCTTTGCCTGATGCCTGGCTTTGTAGCAAGGTTTGCGCAACTTCAGTGACTGGTTCACCACCTCTCTGGTCAGCCCCTTCCCTTTAGAGAGCTTTATCCATTTGAATGTTCTTCCTTGTATGGAGTCAAGATCTTTATTTTGATTGTCAGCCATTGGTTTGAGTTTGATACCCTGGAACCACACGAGTTATCCACAGAAACACCAGGCAGGTAAGAATTTGGGTTTAAGGTGATAGAAAGCAGTGAGCTCCCTTGGGGACTAAGGGTACTTGCCAAGACCAATGAGCTGTTCGTTAATTCCCTGATCTTGTGCTCAAAGTTGGACCAAGTCTGGCTTCTCATGGCCAGAGATGCAAGTTGAAATTCTGAGAGCTGTAAGGCCTGGGGTCGAGATGACAGAGCCCATGTGTCCCTTCTCTTTGCCCAGCGTGCATACAGGGCACACGTGAGCATGAGTGAGCTGTTGGCCAAAGATCTAGGAGGCTCTCTTTCGACACAAGATCTCAGGTAACTGAACTCACATCTGCCATCAACTCTGAGAACCTTCGAAGAGACTCAGATGGTTCAGCTTTGAACACATGTGCGTGGACAGAACAAGCCCTTCCTTTCTTGATGCTTGACGATAGCCAGACTCGGCTCACTCATGTCCTGGTGTATTCCTTAGGGAAACTGGATCCATGTTGGAAGCTCAGGCATGGCCAATGCAAGGCCACCTCCAGGCTTGATGCCCTGGAGTCAAAACTCAGGAGGTTAGTTTCTGATGGGGGGAGTGTGGTCTCGCCGGGTCTGCTGGGGCAGCAGTTGACATGAGCTGTAGGAGACCACAGCAGTTGGGACCCATCACGACATCACAAGAATACGTGAGGGCTCTTCCCTGTGCCTGTGGCCAAGGACTTAGACCCATTTGTCCCGTTCTGGGAGAATGAATCCAATATCAATGCAAGACCACCCAGATGCAATAGTCTTAATTTGCAGGGCGTGTTTCTCTTTTCATTTGTTATACAATTTGTTCCCTGCCACCAAAAGAAAACAGATGTCAAAAACCCACATTCACAAAGACCTTGACAGAATGAGTAATGGGGAAACAACTGAACGACATGAAACAGAGGAGCTTTCTCTGATCGCCTCTGAGCCCAGAAGACATGAGCACCACTGATGCGTTTCCTCCCCTGTTGACTCATTTGTTCATTCATTGACTCGCTCGTGCTTTCATTCATTCTTTGACTAACTTAGTCTTCCACTAACCCTCTGATTTATTGCTCACTCATTCACCCATCTATCCATCCATCCACTCAACCATCCACCCCCCAGTCATCCACCCATCCATTTAACTATCTGCCCAACCATACGTCCAAACATCCAACCACCCACTCACCCATCCATCCATCTACCTGATAATCCACCACTCATCTCTGCAACTCTCCAATCATTCATCCAATAAACATTTTTTAAGGACCCATGTGTGCCAGGCGCTGGGGATACAAGGTTAAAAAATAAAGGATTTTGCTTCTAAGGGGCTCATGGTCTAGTGGGAAAAACAAACAAGTAAGCAAGGAAGATAAATCCTATCCCTTAGGCGTAGGTATGAAAATATATGACTATTTTCTATATCTCCATTTTTGTTTTGAGCCCATGTCTTTCTAGGCTGACAAAGAACTTCACCCTCAGTCATGATTCGAGTCATGTTTTCTTCCTAGGCATGTGCGAAGATTCTTGGGGCTGCGGAGTGCCAGGGCTTGCGGGGAGGAACCATATGGCTCTTAAGTTATATGTCCTCTCGTGTTTCAGCTGAGCCTTGCTGGGGTCTGACTGCCCTGACCCTGACCTGATTTTCTGCGTGGGGCACAGTCCTCTTTCTACAAGGCTGCCCATGGCTGCATCGGCCTAACGCGGTGATTTCTCACCTCGGCTGCCATTCACATCACCTGGGAGCTTTTAAAAGATACTGAAGCGCAGGCCCCACCCCAGACCAATTAAATAAGAAACTCCAAGAATGGGATCTGAGCTTTAACATTTGTATCTGTAACTTCCGCCAGAGTATTCTAACGTGTAGCCAAGGGTGAGAAGGAAGCCCACACGACCGACCCTTCCCCTGTCCCTGCCTTTCTTCTCAACTCCTCCAACCTGGGCAAGGGGACAGGGCGTCTCTTTTTAGTCTGGGCATAATCTTTTCCCTTTTGTGTTTCTGAACGAGATACTTAGTCTCTGTCCCAAATCTGTTCCTACTAAAACAAAGGATGGTCAGAAATTCCGCTTTCTGCTCAGCCACATTCCTTCTTGGGCAATGCATTTAGGAAGACAAGCTTGAATGAGGGCGAAGGGAAAGAAAGGACAGGGAGAGAGAAGGAGAGGGAGAGAAAGAGACTGATTTCTAAATATCCCGCCAGTCAGATGGGTGCAGCAACCAATGCCAATGGTGTGATGGACGCAGGACTGGCAGGGAAAGGGGAGAGCACAAAGGTGGGTGTGCTTAGTCCTGACGCAACTTTAAGGAGTGAGGAGAGGTGACTTTTGGAGGAGGAGGCGTCCAATGCAATGAGAACCTGAGTCTCTGCCCGACGCCGTCGGCTTCCATTGCCGCACTGTCCCCGGTGTGCCTGATTCTCCTCCGGGTTCTGAGCTTCTCTAGGGTGAGGCCAATGTCTGTTTGTTGCTCTGTCCCTGGAGTCTGGCTCAGTCTCTGGTCTGCCCCAGAGATGGAGCTTGCAGAACGCGCCTTGGGGAAGGGGAGGTGGGAGAGGGCGTGGCTGGCTCTCCGGCAGAGCGTGGCTCTCACCCGAGCTGTCCGTTGCCCAGGTGGTGTGGATCACGGCCACGCTGCCTTACCTGGTGCTGTTCGTGCTCCTGGTTCACGGCGTCACGCTGCCCGGCGCCTCCAACGGCATCAACGCCTACCTGCACATCGACTTCTACCGCCTGAAAGAGGCCACGGTCAGTGCCCAGTGACTGCTCAGCCTTGGGCCGGGCTTGGGGGAGGCTTCTCAGGGGCAGGTGGTGATGGAAGATCGGGTCCCAGCTCTGCCATGAACTTGCGGCATAGCCTTGGACGGGATCCTTCCCTCTCTGAGTGACAGCTTCTCCATCTGACTGATGCCGATTTGCACCTGACCGTCTCCATGAGCCCATCCAGCACAGATGGTCTAGGATACCGTGGTCCCATTTGGTGGCCTTCACTGACTGCGCTTTGCAAGAAGAGCAGTGCCCTGTGAACGGGACGTGATGTCCTGGGTCCTCACTCCTGTCCTGTGCCCGTGGCTCCCTAGCCCACCCCAGCCCTACTTCTGCTTTCTGGTCCCCAACCCTGGCCTTTGCACCTTTTGCCCCCATCCCATGATGTCACCATAAAGAGTGACCTCGGCCTCAGTCTCCCTCAGTCCAAGGAGACCTGGACCTGCCAACTCGCCCCCAACAACCTCCACCAGCCAATGTCCTGCCCAGAGGCCTAAATGACTACGATGGAAATTATGATATAGAGAGGTGAAACTGACCAGGGCTAGAGCAGGAAGCAGGGAGATGGGAGAAGGGCTCAGATCCTCAGGCCTCCGGCCATGTGCTTTCATCACCCAAAAGATGGAATAAGTAAGCCCCAGTGGCCCCCAAGAAGTTACCCCTGTCTGTGGGCTGGTAGGAGCCTGCCGTCTCTGAAGATGTCATCTCTATAACTCCTGAGGTGGTCATGATGCTCTTTGCTCTTGCCCTGTCCACATTCTAGCCTAGGACTTTCAGTTTATTAACTTTCTTTGAAAATCAGGACATAAGATCGAGCCAGTGAGTTCCTCCGGGGTGAGCTCACTCGTGACTACCCAGGGTTGGGAGACACTAGGGAGGCCCCAGCCTCTCTCCATGGTTGTCTTGCGCAGGCTACGGGGACAGAGTGGCTAGGGCTGCCCATCTCTGCTTCACACCACGTTTCCTTGGCTCTCAGAGCCCCCCTGGGGCTTCCCAGCCCTTCCAGGGCACCCAGAAGGTCATACGATGCTGTAGGAAGCCGAAGATGATGGCTTTCGTCCACTGGTTTCAGGTGTGGATCGATGCTGCAACTCAGATATTTTTCTCCTTGGGGGCTGGATTTGGAGTCTTGATTGCGTTTGCCAGTTACAACAAATTTGACAACAACTGTTACAGGTAAGGTCCTTCTCAGAGCTCTGGAAAGCTCCGAATCCTGCAGGTCGACCCTTGAGAGGGTGGGAGAGAGACGCTGGTCTGGAAGCCAACTGTCCTTGACAAGCCAGGTTTTCTTCCTGTGGACCGTCGCGGGCATTCTGTGAACTCTCGCATGGCCTCTGGGGTTCCCGATAAACATATTTCATTCCAGGTGTAAGGTGCAGAGCTGGGAGGGTTGAGGCTGCTGGCACTGGGGGATCGTGGGGGTGGCTGGCTGGGACAGAGAAACACCGTGTGGCCGTCTGAGCAGACAGCATGGCCTGACTCTGTCCATCTGAGGCCCAGGCAGGCCAGGGTCGAATATCCAGGCTGCTGAGGGCCTGGCGGGGTCAGAGGTAAGCGCTCAGGGCAACTGGAAACCAGGAGACCGTGGCCAGCGTGGTGCAGTAAGCATCGAATGCCACCTCCTGCAGGCCCAGTGCTGTGGGGACTTCAGACAGAAGCACACACTTGGGCCGACCTCCATCGCTCTCTCTAGGCCGACCAAGGCTTACGGCAGAATCACAGTCTTGCATACAAGAGAGGAGCATGAATGCAAACCTTCAGGACAGGCCGTAGGGAGGGAAGGGAATGGGGAGATTAGCAAGAGCACGGAGGTGAGTTTGAGCCGTGCTTGGAGGACAGTTAGGATTACAGTGGGCAGACATGGAGGGGCTGGCATGCATGAGGAGGGGGCCGGCAGGGGCACAGGCAGGAAGGGGTGTGTTTTGGGACCAGCGAGTTGACTGGTTTGCTTTGTTCAGAGAGTACACATCGGGAGTCACAGAAGATAAGTCTAGAAGGAAGGTTGGGTCCTCTTAGCAAAGCTCTTGAATGCCAGGGTGAGGGGTTGGGAGGCACTGGGGGGCCACAGAAAGTTTGTTGAAGAAGGAAGCTGGTGACTCGATTCCCTAACAGGAGTTTGACAGCAGACTCTGGTATCAGACTGTCCCAGCCTGAGCAGTTGACCCACTCCCTGCACCAGTGATGGAGGGGTTTGGGGGCCACGCGGCAGCGTGGCATTCAAGGCTGGGTCTGGGCTGCAGGCCCCATAGATGGTCCAGTGGCCCATGGACAGGGTTGGGGGGAGTCAGGGGACTCGAACTGACAGCACTTCTTCCCCAGGGACGCCCTGCTGACCAGCAGCATCAACTGTATCACCAGCTTCGTCTCTGGGTTCGCCATCTTCTCCATCCTCGGTTACATGGCCCACGAGCACAAGGTCAACATCGAGGATGTGGCCACTGAAGGTGGGTGTGCAGACCACCTCGGCCCCCGCCGCTGAGCAGGGGGCTGAGAAGCCCACCCCGTTGCTGGCTGCATGGCTCTCGTTGCTGGCTGCATGGCTCTCTGTGGAGGTTTCCAGACTGCCCATCGGGTGGACTTTCCCTTGACACTGTCCATGGGAATTCCAGGCAGTCCTGGGCCCGGGCCTTGTAGAAGAACCTTCCTCTGAGTCAGGCTAGGAGGACCAGACTTTGGAGCGTCCACTCTGTACAGCCCCTGGACTAAGCACGTGGCAACCCTCCATTTGCTTCTCACAGGGCTGCCAGGGAAGTGTTTATGGACTCACTTGAAAGATGAGAAAACTGAGACTCAGGCTGACTAAGTTGCCCAGTGTCACCCAGGTAGTGAGCAATGGTTCCAGCATTCAAACCCCAGAGCTTGTGTCCTTCCCCACTGCTTCCCTCATTCCCATGGCCACCAGGAAGCTGAGACCTGGGGACTCCGAGGACTGCGAGCTTTTGAGAATGACAGTGGATCCCTGGAGTGCGGGAGGTGGGGTTTGCAGCGTGGAGCCGCTGTCCAGGCAAGGCACTGCTCTCTAGCCTGGATGCTTGAGGCCACCCTCCTTGACGCACAGGTGAGCTACACGTCTGTGCTGGCTTCACCCGTCATCTCCAGACCCTCGGTCTGCTCTGCCCACGTGTGCCCGACCACGTGTCACGGGGCTGGGCTGGAGTTGATGGGGCCTCAAAGTGCTCCGCTCCCACCTGCAGCTCAGAGCAATAGTCTCGGCCGTTGATGAGGTCCTTGATGTTTCTTACAGGAGCCGGTTTAGTGTTCATCCTGTATCCAGAGGCCATTTCTACCCTGTCTGGATCGACATTCTGGGCTGTCGTGTTTTTCATCATGCTCTTGGCCCTGGGCCTTGACAGCTCCGTGAGTGACCCTGCTCAGGATACCTCCCCGACCCCCGGGCCTGAACCCCAGCCCCCCACCCCCTCATACCCAGTCCTCAGCCTGAAGTTCCCACCGTCCAAACCCCTGATTAGGAGTTGTTTCCAGAAGGCCCTATTTAAATACAAACAAGGGCGGGAGTCCTCACTCAAAAAGATAAGACTCAGGCCACAGCCAAGAACCACAGGAACCCCACTGGCATCATGGAAATCCAAATCAGAAAAGACTCCAGATAAGCCAGCCCAACACCCTTCTCTCGAGCAGATGGGGAAGCTGGATTAGGGGGGGACACGGCTAGAGTCTTGCTCTCTAACCAAGCACTTTCCCCTACGTTTCAGCATCAACAACCAGCAAAAACATTTGGACCTCAGCAGTTTCTCACAGCCTTTTATTTTACCCATATGTAACATTAAATGTCCTGTCATCCTTCTAAACCTGAGTCCACCCTTAGGACATCATGCCTGGAAGTTTGCAAAAAGGCTCAGGGCTAACAAAGAGGTTTCCTCTCACTGCCTTTTCCTTTCAGTCAGCAGATCTGCCAGGGGGCCGTGTGTTGAGAAGGATTCTGAGGCTGTTTCTAGGCTCATTAGAGGGGAAAACTGATTGTGATGAACAGTGTCTGCCAGGAGGAGAGGAACAGGGTGGCTTGCACCGTCTTGTCCGCCATGGCAGTGGCCTCGAAAGGAAGGGATTTGCCCGTGGCAGTGGGATGTGAGACCCTTTCAGATTCAGAGCCTAGAGTCTGAGGTGGCCGCTTTGCTTGATAATTAGAAACGCAGCCAAAATCCTTGTCAAAAACCGCCGCCTGAAGTTCCCACGCTAGAAGCTCTTCTGCAGAGGCTGGTTGCAGGAGGCCCTTGCTGACACGCAGGGATCACACGGTGCTTGGCGTTGTGTTCCTTTCACGCCCCATCGGCTTACCTGTACCCACGCAGGCTGAGTGTGTGGGCAGGGGACAGGTGATCAGGGGGAGATGGGAGCTAACCTACGCCTCCACCCCATCCCACGTAGCTTCTCAGTTCTAAATTTGAGAACAGGACAGAAATGGGATGAGAGGGTGGGGAGGAAGGCAGGACCTGCTGATTTCGCCAGGGAACAAGGCAGGGCACCCCAGGACCTGGGCTTGAGGTCCAGGGAGACCCTCATTCCTGTACCCCACCCCACCGGGTTCCCCCCAGATGGGAGGCATGGAGGCTGTCATCACGGGCCTGGCCGATGACTTCCAGATCCTAAAGCGACACCGGAAACTCTTCACATTTGGAGTCACCTTTGGCACCTTCCTCCTGGCCCTGTTTTGCATAACCAAGGTGAGGAGGGGCTGGGTCCTGGGTCAGCCAGGCTTCTGGGGCTGCATTTCAGTGACGTCAGACATTCCCGGCCCTGGAACTGGGGGTGAGCAGGGCCAGGCTGAGCTCAGAAGAATGATGTTCTACAGGGCACCCTCCACCAGGGACCCGATCCCCTGGGGCCAGGCCATGGTAGTCTCCTTCCACCCCTGAGCCCGAGGGTTTCCAGGCTGCCCTCTTAACTGCTTGTTGATTTGACAGGCAATAGCCGTCCCTTTGAAACTATCTCACTCTTTGCTGGCTGAAGCACCCACCATGCACCTGGTGACTCCCACAACATCCATGCAATAGCCCCACAGTCCTGTCAGCTGCATTGTCAAACAGGGTTCTGGGCCAGGGGGACAGAGGACAGGTAAGAGCTGATGGGCACAACAGTCGGTGCCCGTTTCCGGCCAACGCAGCTTCACGCTGTTTCTCCCCATGCCCCAGGGCGGAATTTACGTGCTGACTCTGCTGGACACCTTTGCAGCGGGCACCTCCATCCTGTTTGCTGTCTTCGTGGAAGCCATTGGCGTCTCCTGGTTTTACGGTACGTGAGCGTGTGCAAAGGCCCCGGCCCCCAGTCCTCTCGGAGCACTTTCGCCTGGAGATGCTAAGGAGCAATGTTGTCCTGGAGTTCGTCCCCTCCTTTGTTCTACACCTGGAAAGTGCCTGTCCCCAGGTTGCCGAAGTCCCAGGGGTTCAGCATCTGGCCAGACTGCCCTGCTCTACCCCTGGGGCCGGAAGCTCAAGGGAGGGACCACTGTGACGGGCCCGCCCTGTGTGTGCGCAGGTGTGG
Source organism: Avahi laniger (assembly GCA_963575035.1). NCBI lineage: Eukaryota > Metazoa > Chordata > Mammalia > Primates > Indriidae > Avahi > Avahi laniger. Next base: position 13,889 of record CAUYSK010114668.1, read on the forward strand.
ACAGGTTCAGCAACGACATCCAGCAGATGATGGGGTTCAAGCCGGGCCTGTACTGGAGACTGTGCTGGAAGTTCGTGAGCCCCGCCTTCCTTCTGGTGTGTAGCCTGTGGCCGGGGAGCCCTGGGGGCAGGGGGCGTGTCCAGGATGGGGCTGGGGTGGATCCAAAGGCCCCGGTCACACAGGACGCTTGGGAGGCTCAGCCCTGCTGACACTACGGTCGGCTTCCACCTAAGTGGGGGTCTTGAGCCCGGGCCAGGGCCCTGGGGGGTCGTTGTGCCAGCTCCGAAGTCCCCGTTCTGCTCTGTCTTCTTTCCTCCTCGCTGTTCTCCCCCGCCCCCGCCGCCCCAGTTCGTGGTGGTGGTCAGCATCGTCAACTTCAAGCCGCTCACCTACGACGACTACATCTTCCCGCTCTGGGCCAACTGGGTCGGGTGGGGCATCGCCCTGTCCTCCATGATCCTGGTTCCCGCCTACATCATCTACAAGTTCCTCAGCACGCGGGGCTCCCTTCGGGAGGTGAGTTCTGGGCTGGCCGCGGGGGGACGGGGAGGAAGGCGCCTCCCGAGTCATTCCTGTTGGGGTGAGAGCGGGGAGACAGAGGGCACAGACGCTGGGGTCAGGTGGACCCACCTCATTGGCCAAGTTCTTTACCCCGCCCGAGCCTCAGTTTCCACATTTGTGCCCTGAGGATAAAACTATCAATATGTGTCGCGAAAGGGAAAAGCGGGTGGCGAGCGCAGCGCCTGGCACCCGGGCGGTGTTCGGTTCCCTCCTGCTCCCACCATTACTGACGCGAGAAGCAATGCCGAGCCCTGGAGCTCACTGAGAAACGATTAGACAGACTGCCTCACGGGGCTCACTCCTGTGTCCCCTGCTAAGGTTTGTCATGTCCCCAGATGTCCCGGCTTTCCCTGTCGAGGCCCACTGCGACCTGGTCATCTTGGTATTTACCTGCCTCCTTCGGGCGCCGAATAATCTGATCCGCCTAAACCAAGAGTTTTCTGAAATATATTTCTTCTTTTACATGTATGCATTATTACATATGTGTGTATTTAGACATGTATGTGCAAATATTTATGCATGTATGTATAAACTTATCCAGATATTTGGGAAATGGTGCCCTTTATTTGAAGTTATGTCATTCCTGATATTTGGTTGTTAAAATACCCTTTCTTTTATAAATTCACGGCGACAGTCTTTTCCTCATATCCTTACTTCGCAAAAAGAAGGTTTCATTCCTTCATTCTTTTATCCACTGACTTGCCAGGTATTTATTGAGAATCTAATATGTGCCAGGCAGGATTCTAGGCACTGGACAAAAATCTCTGCCTTTATGGAGCTCACATTCTAATGAAGAATTTTGTCTAATAAATAAAATGTGGACATGAGAGGATGAGGCCATGCAGGAGCTTAGGGAAGAGGGTTCCAGAAAGACAACCCCTACGCCCATTCTTTGTGTGTGTTTCCTGCCCGTGAAATCCCAAAGTCTGGGGGCCTCTGTCCTGGGTGGATGGGAGGCTTGGTGTTCAGTGAACTCATCCTGGACATGGGAACAGGGACCTAAGCTTTCTATTCTCGCCCTAGGAGTGGGGACGCTTCCTATTGTCTAGTGATCAGCCACTGCCTTAGAACACACGCCTTGAGTCCCTGCATGTGTCTACACCCGCGGGGCCTTCCCTGGTCCCCCGCAGGGCCGGGTGCCTCCTTCCGTGCTCTCACTGTGCACGTGATCCAGTCTGGGGTCGAAATGACCTCTGTGTGTGTTCGGTCAGTGCCAGTCCCTTACGTAGGCTGTAAGCCCCCGCCCCCCACCCCAGAGCAGAGACAGCACAGGTCCCCCTCGACTCTGGACCCGCAGAGCCTAGCCTGGTGTCTGACGCAGCGTGAACCGACCAGCTCCACCAACAAGGGTGGTTGTCTTGCACAGGCCTTGCATGCTCTCCCTGTGGGGCTTCAGGGCCAGTCACTGGGTGGCCCTTATCTGGGGGTGTCAGCCGGGCCTGTGGGAGGGTGTCCCAGGTCCAGGCTGAGGCCTCCTCCCCGTCTCCGTCCTCTCACAGAGACTGGCCTATGGCATCACGCCGGAGAACGAGCACCACCTGGTGGCCCAGAGGGATGTCAGGCAGTTCCAGGTAGGCGCAGCCGGGACTGCTGGGGTCGGGGGCTGTGGGATTAGGTCCTGGCCACTCCCTGCTATGCGCCGCCCAGGCAGGACCACCCGCCAGAAAACCCGGAAGGCTGTGGGCTGTAGCCATGGGGTGTGGTGTCAAGTCGGGGTCGGGGAGGGGACTGTCCCCTGCCTTCTGTCAGCCCCGGGCTGCCCCTCTGCTCCTTGGTCCTGGGATGCCATTGCCTAAACCTTCCTGCAAGTCTGTTCTACCTCTATGAGTTGTCACCATGGAGTGTCACCAAACCGGGCTGGGCATTTCTTATCCGGGAGGAAGGGCCGCAGGTGCATGGGCACCACATTGACCTGGGCCCACCCTTTCCCCTGCAAACGTGGGGACGGGGGCATGGGGAGCTCCCGGCGGGCCCAGCACTTCGCTTCAGACTCGCTGGGTCACTTTGGGAGGACCCCTTGCCCTTTCTGGGCCTCAGTGACCACAAGGGAGTCATCCTGCGTGTCTGCTGAGGTCTGTGGAGGGACGGGGTGTTTCTCTGCTTCCCCTCCATGACGCTCCTCCCAGCCCCCGCCTGCCTGGGCCCCGAGGTAAAGGCCGCGTCTTTCTCTGCAGCTGCAGCACTGGTTGGCCATCTGAACCTGGCCTGCGGAGGAGGAGCCCCACCTGCCCACGTCCAGGTCAAAGGCGTCTGCTTCGCTCCCACCCCGGACGCTGTCTGGGGATTCCTCTCCTGGGAGGTGTCCTTTCCGACGCCTCCTTCCTCTTTTCCCAGCTATGAAATGATTCAGTGACTCTGGTTTTTGTTCCCCTTCTGTTCTTCCGGCCTGAGGGCTGTGAGCTCGGAGGATCGCTGAGCCTCGCGGGAGAGGAGGAGAGGAGGGAACAGGAAAAATGACTTCTGTTGACTCCCTTTCGTTCTGGGGGAGTCTCGCCCACTCTGGGAGCCCATCCAAGCTGAGGTCCGTGGCTTGGGCAAAATTCCCCACTGCGTTTGCTTGTACTTTGGAACACAGAAGAAATTCTCAGTCCACCAAATCAGAGGGAGGATGGACTCTGGGGCAGACATCAAAAAATCAAAAAACAAACAAAAAGTCCAGCTCATTTACTGAGGGGTGGGTATGGACTTCCCCTCTCTTGCTCACCCCAGTCGGAGCTCTGGTTTCTGAATGTCAGTCTGGGAGTTTGGATTTATTTGTCCCTGAAATGAAGTCAGTTGATAGATGCTTTAGGGGGTCTTGAGCAGAAACCTTCATAGTTAATTTTTACTCTGGCTAATTTGAGTTTGATTCGTGTGTGTTCTGGAATATTCTTCTGGCTTCTAGTGGTCAGATGGTCCAGAGCCGTGGGTGTCAAGGGGAAGAGTGTAAATGGACCACAGTGAGCAGGTTCTGCGGAGGTACCTGTATCAGACAAGCTGGCGGAGGCCACCAGGCTGGCCTTGCTCTGTCAGTCTGTCCGGCACAGGAGCCCAGAAGCCCATCTGTAGTTCCTGAGACCTTCCTGGGGGACCTTGGGCAGGGACCCAGTGGGGCCAGATGCCTGTCTCCACCAGGGGATTCTACACTGTCCTCATGGGGCCAGGTGGGTGCCCACGGGCAGCCTGACAAGTTGTTGTATTTATTTATTGCTCATGGATACCTGCAAAGCCTTTCCCTGGGAATCCTACCCAGCGTGGCCCAGGGGTCATGAGCAATGGGGACTTGGCCCTGAAGACTCCCCTTTGTCTCTCTTCGTGAACTAGACTGGGCACCTCTGAGGGCAGGGTGGGACCAAGGCAGCCCCATCACTCCTGGTGAGGCAGAATATTCTGAGAGGATGGAGAGGCTGGTGGTTTAGAGGGTGTCTGGGTTACTCCTGACACAGACTTGCACGTGGCGCCCTCTGGTGGTGCTGGTGGTGAGTTTGGCTTCAGTAAGAGAAACGATTAGCGGTTTGCGCATCTTTTTGGGGTTTCTGTTTACGGATTGAGTCTGTTATGCCCTGTTGGAAAGGACTATGGGAGCCCCTACTGCAGAATCTTGGGCCAAAATAAGACAGGCCACTGCACTGACGCTTGGGAGTGTGGGGAGACGCATCGAAAAGGTACTTTGCCGAAAACTAGGATGTCGCTGAGCTCGAAGGATCCTGCAAGAAGAGGGTGACGTGGGGGCAAGCCGGGGCCAGGGAGCAGGTGTCGTCTCTGGTGGCCCCAAGATCACCTTCCTGAATCAGGGTCCTCGGGTCATGGCTTAGAGAAAACAGGGAAAATCAGGACACTTTTGATCTTCCCTTGTCAAAAGGGCAGCTCAAGGCCTGAGACAGTCCAAGTGGCAGGTGTCCTGCAGCCTTGTGAAAGGTGAGGTCGGAGCATCCAGTCAGGTGAGGGTCTGGGCCCCGTTAGTGACTTCAAATCCTCCCACAAAAGGCAATTCCTCCCTAGGCGTTACAATTTTTTTTTTTTTTAATTTTACAAAGCACTTTTCCCCGCATCACCTTCCATCTTCCTAGTGAGGACTGCGGGGCTGGCTTCTATCTCCCCATTTCCCTGGTGAGAAAACCAAGGTCCAGAATGTCAATTGCTGTTGCCCAAGGTTTCTCAGCTCCTAAGGGATTGAGCAGGACTCTCAATTCGCATCCCCTTCTCTCAGCCCTGAACGCTTTCAAATCCCCTGCACGATTTGGTTCACTCCACCCGGGGCTGTCAAAAAAAAAAAAATCCATCCAAGTGGCAAAGGCGCATTTCCTAGCAAAAGAACAAAGTGTTGGAAGAAGGGAAGAGATGAGAAAATGGCATTTATTCCCCTCTAAGTGGTTGCCAGAGAGGAAATTATTTAGCTGCTGTCTTTTGATGAAAATAATCACTCTTTAGAACAGTTGGGCATGAAAAACTGAGTCTGTTTGGCTGAAATGAGAGCAAACAGTCAGAAAAGCCCGTGTGCTTTAGATCACACTTCAAAGAGAGCCTGCAATCTTCCCTTTGCCATCTGCATGTGGCCCCTTCTGCCTCCAGACATTTGTCCCCGGGGCGAATGGGACACGTGGTGCTAGCTGAACCAACACCGAACCAGTGCCATGGTGCTGACTTGCGGCGGGATTGGCTCCCAAGTCTGGGGGAGGGGAGGAACCTGGCTCCGGTCCAGGCCCCCGGACAGGTGGGGGGGACCTGGAAAGCCCTCGGAAGTTCTTGGGGAGGTGCTGAGAGACCACTGGGTCCACCTTTCCACGCATGTTTGACGGAGACGGATTATGTGCTTTATCACAAGTAATGTTTGACTTCTTTCTTTGTGGCCTTTTTTGAATAGCAGAGGTCACCCAGGACAAGGGTGCTCCTGTGTACTGTATATGACACTTGATGCTTTTGATATTTTTACCAGGTTTTTAAAGAATTATTATTTTCCATGAAATGTAAAATATCGGTTTCAGACCATCACGTTCACATCTACTCAGCGTCTAGTTCCTTAGCACCCTCCTGCTAGTCTTCATCCCACATGCCAGCGAGACGAAGGAGAAGGGGGCCTGCCAACTCTCGCCAAGCATCCTGCTGAACGGAAGTCCCCAGAGCTGCCTTAACTCCCGGAGGGAGTCCCCACCCAAGTGGGAGCCAGTGTCCTGCCATATGATCTGTTTTCAAGCCTTGCTAATGTGAGACTGAAGCATTCTTACCAAAGAAGTCATTTCTTCATAATGAAGCCCGTTGAATTCACTTCATTTGTTTGCTTATTATTATTTTTGAGAGCCACGGAATGGAGAAGAACAGAGAGGGTGTGTGGTGCAGTGGAAACAGCACAGCATTTAGAGTTGCACAGACCTGGGTCTGCAGCTGACTAGCTGGGTGGCCAGAGAAAAGTGGCTTCATCTTTTGGGGCTTCAAAGTTACTTGTCTGTAAAATTAGGGATTGGATCAGCTAATCAAAGGTCCCATTTAGTTAAAAAAAAACACTGCATGTCTCCATGACAAGGTTCTTGGGATAACTTCACTTGCAGGAAGCATATCACCTTACTGTAGGAATTTCCAAAATGATCTGGTGACCAGTGACCTACTGAGCAGAGAAATGCCAGATTTCTGGTCTTCAGGACTTTGATTTTTCTGGGCATTCAGTAGTTCCTATTGCTCAGATACTTTTTTTCAGCTGGTGCCAGAAACACTTGGTAGTAAAAAAAAATTTCCAACCCTTTCGTTTTTTGGCTTGTTTTGAGGGATTGGAAGGTAACACGTTGCCATGCCCTTGTAAGTCCCGGGGTCCACAGCTCTGCAGGAAGGCGGCACAGCTGTTTCTGCAATCACAGAAGCCACTGCCACATTGGCGAATGTGAAGTCACTTTTGGGGTGCCTGCCCTCGTCCCTCTGTCTCTCCGCTTCTGTGTACATAATGGCTGTTTCAATGGTGTCCTCTCTGTGTCATGGACTGTTCCAGTGTCATGCAAACTTCCGTGTTTTGTTTGGATTTATTTTAAAAATCCTTCTCTTCATGGAAAAAAAAAATCCATGTACAGAATAATAAATGATACTTCCTGTGCCACATATCCGGTAATGCAGTTGTGAATGCTTTCTGCCATGAAGGTAAAATGCTACGAATATTATGTAAAGCAAGGGGGTTTGTCTAGGACCAGCTTCCAGCTAGTGAAAAAGAGCTTCTGGTCATAGTGGCCAAGCTTTCAACTAAATAACTCTTTTTATAATCTGTGGAACAGGAGACTGGAAGGGTTAAATCTGTAATCCTAGCTCTGAGATTAACGTGTTTTTATTTAAATAAAAAGTGGGTACCAAGTGAACTGGTTTAGTTTAATTTTCATTTCTAAGGATGAATTTCAAGGGTATCAGAACCTCCAGTTGGATCGAATTAAACCTGCAATGGCTCCCTACTGCCTCTAGGATAAAGTGCATACTTCATAGACTGCACAATTTGGTGCATTTGTGATTTTTTCTGGGAAGAGGGATATAGTCACACTTAGACCTTTAGAGCTGAGTATTGTCATTGTTTGGGGAAGGTGTGAACTTACATGTAATTATTTTTAGTGCAGATCATCAAGTAGATGGCAACACCGATGTAAAGGAGTTGTTAAATAATCATTCAGTCAATGACTTCAAATATGTAAAGGCTGTCAGAGTGTATGATGGGCCCAAGCACTGAATTGAGGCCAATGGTAGGAAGTCCAGGAAGACAGCTTGCAAGATTAGACCTGCAGAGAGAATAGGCTGTTGCTGGAAGTAGTGAGCTCCCCAGCACTGGAGATATGCAAGGAGATAGCAGTCAATGTCTCATGGGGAGGTGGGAGGAGGGGGAGCAATGTCAGGTGGGATTGAGGCAGGGAGGTTATACAACCTCTCAGGTCCCTTCCATTTGGAGCCCCTGGGATTCTTTTTGGACAGTCACAGCCCAGCCTTGCCCAGCAGCATTTAAGAGACGCAAATACGTTCATGCCAGGGATCCTGGGGTAGGGAGTGGTTTGGCCTGTCAAATCGGAGTTGGGCAGACATCCCAGAGGGGCTGTTATCATCACTTTGTTTCAACCCAAAATTGAAGTTAGAGTTTATAGCAGTGAATTAGACAAAAGGCAGCTGCGTTTCCAGCACTCCCTGTGCATGCTGACATTTCGTGAGTTAGTGGCCCTGTGGGAACAGGGGAGGGAGGCCAGGCCAGAAGGGGAAGGGCAGCTCTTTTGGAGATGATGGGGGATCTGGCCGCCCCGGCTGCCATCCCATCCCCTAGGCCCACAATGTCGTGGGAGAAGCCAGAGAAACACAGATGAGCTTCATGTTAGGCACTTGGTTGGGCTTTTGAATTTTCTCAAATGTAATTGCACCCCTGTCTTTGGGAGATTGGATAGCTTCATTTTTATTTTCTTCCAAAAGGAAATAAAGGCCTCTCTCTAGGCCTAGGTTTGTTCATCTGTATAGTGGATCATCAAAACTAAGTTTTCATGGATGGGTTTCAACACATTTCAGAACCTTCTGAAATTCAATGCCAATTTTTGTTTGGATGAATTCACGTCCAGTTTTCTAGGGAGAAGTTCCATACATTTATCAGATTCCCAAATGTTTTGAACTGACAGTTAAACTAGACCTGGGTTTCAACCCCAGATCTCACTCTTACTGCTGTGGGATCTTGGACAAGTTATGTAAAACTTCTGAGGCTTCCTTGTTTCTGAAGAGTGGGGATGTTTGCCGTAAAGGAGTCTTCGGAAAGATGAAACAAGATGATGTACACTTAAGAGCAGCCTCTCTGGAGCTGCAGTGCCAGGATCTAAACCCTGGTTCCGCCACTCCACAGTGGGAAACCACGGGGAAGTTACTCAACCCCTTTGCCTCAGTTTATCATCAGCAAATGGGAATGGCAATAGTGACCACCTGGTAGGGTCTTGGGAGGATTAAATGCTACTGGTGTGTTCAGAATACACGCCTGCTACACAGCTTGTTAGTGTGTACTTGGTTCATGTCAGCTGTGTGCTAAGCGTTTATTTCCTCTCCCTTCCACCCACCTCTGCCCGTTTCAAAGGCAGCCCAGCTGCTGCTGTGTTTTCGTCAGCCAAGGTCCCTTGTTCCCTTGGTTTCCCTCCTTAGGATGGTCCCCTCCTTAGGATGGTCCCCTTGAATTTGGGTCTGGGTATCCAAATCTGAGTTTCCTGGGCTTGAGTGCACGTGACCATTTGGGCAGGAAGTTCAAGCTTCGGAAAACACCAGTCTCCATGGGCCTTGCCTCCTGCAGGGCCTGGCTGCCCTGTAAGCCCTTGACCGTCAGCCCCCACTAGACTGCTGACAAGGGTGATACTCCCTAAGGCTGGCCCTGACCTGGAAGGGAAGAAGACTGAGGCATGGTGGCCAGAGACTCCTCGAACTTCTGGAGACTAACTGGGTCCTGGTGTCCTGCTTATCAACTACCAGCTTTATCAGCCTCAGGCCTGGGGGAGGCCAAGCCAGGCCAGACTAGCAAGGTATGAGGGTAAGGGCTGGGCTGCAGGAAATCAAGGAGGGCCACCCCTGTCCCCAGAGAAGGCCCCAGCAAGGGCCACAGCCCGGACATGCCCAGGAGCCCCAGGCCCCCTGCCTCTGCAGCAGAAGATGGCTGTCCGATGGGGAGCCTCCCTCACTCGTCCTGCAGTCCAGAGCCCAGCCCAGGACGGGCAGATGCAGAGTCAGAAGAGGAGCGGCCTAAAGCCCCTGGCCACAGTCAGCCCAGCCACAGGGCACCTGCTTGCCGCCCACCTCAAACTCCTTCCCAGGACCCCGTTGAGTCTCCCTTCTTGCATTGCAGCCCTTGAACTCCCCCTTGTAGTTGCCTTTGACCTCCGACCCACATCTCCACTCGCTTGATGGTAGCAATTCCCTATCCATGGGGAGGAGGGACAGGGTGGCGCTGACAGGTGAGGCATACTCACTCACAGATAAGGAAGAATATGCAGCCCTGACATGTCATGTGAGCTGCAGGGCCAGACCAGGGAGCATCAGAGACAAGATTAGGGCTCCAGGGCTCCGCAATTACATTTACGGAGACCCTACTCTTGAGTTTCGGAATTGGAAGAGCAACACAGAACAAGGAGTACCTGGCTTCATTAAAACACTCAACTGAGAGAATGGGGCCAAATCCCAGCCGTCCAAGCCATGGATTCCCAGGAGGCTGAGGCATCAGCACCTTGGACAAGGCAAATTGTCTGGGCTGACATTGACTTATTAACAGCAAACAGATTGGCTTCTCCTGTGTCAGTTACTGTTCTTAGTGCTTAACAAAAATCAACTCATTGAATCTTCCCAATGACCCCACAAGGTAGTATTGTTATCCTCATTTACAAATAGGAGAAACTGAGACACAAAGAGATGAAATAACTTACTAATTCTTAGAACAGGGATTTGAACCCAGGAAATTTGGCTCCAGTCTGTGCCTTTAACCACTATGATCTGCCCTCTTTCCTGGTTCCCAGGCACACGGGCATAACATGGTAAAGCTGGCATGAAAATGGGTCCTTCTCTACTCCCAACACTCTCTTCAATTACAAATACATAAACTGGGGTGGAAGGAATTCTCTCCAACTCAATCTACGAGACCAGTACCACACTGATACCAAAAGCAGACAAGGACACAACAGTAACAAAAAAGAAAACTACAGACCAATATTCCTGATGAACAGAGTTGCAAAAGTCCCCAACAAAACAGTAGCAGATCAAATCCAACAACACAACAAAAAGATAATAAACCATGATGAAGTGGGTTTCATACCAGGGATGCAAGGATGATTCAACATATGCAAATCAGTAAATGTGATATATCACCTAAATAGAATTAAGGACCAAAATAATGGTCATCTCGATAGATGAAGGAAAAGCATTTGATAAAATTCAGCATCCCTTCATGATAAAAACCCTCAACAAACTAGGCATAGACGGAACTTGCCTCAAAATAATAAAAGCCATAAATGAAAACCCCATAGCCAATATCATATTGAACAGGGAAAAGTTGAA
>CAUYSK010114672.1:0-25775 GCA_963575035.1 Avahi laniger
TGTACACAAAGAGTGCAATGCGCACCACGCAATGGGATGGACATATTTGAAACCTGGACTGAGGGGGGGAGGGGGGGCAAGGGCAACACACGTAACCTAAACATCTGTACCCTCATATTATGCTGAAATAAAAAAAAAATAGATATAACAATGAATGATTTTTCTTTTTATTTGAAAGTCAATGAATAAACTTGGGAAAAGAAATAATAAAAACTAAACAAGTATGAACTAGAAAAGTTTTACAGTTTTTCTGTAACCAGTAAATCCAAATGCAGATAATCTGTTAACAAATTAAAGAATTAGGCTAAATGAATGCTTTTCTAAGAAAATGCTTTAATAAAACTGAAAGAGATCTGAAAAAAAAAAACCCAAGAATGACCAATTATTCTGGAAGAAATTGAGCCTATTGTCAATAAAACATCAAGCACAGTTCCAGTTGGATAATTTTAAGTTATTGAAGATCAGATGGTTGTTAGGCTGTTTAAAAGTGTTCCAGGACAAAGAAAGAAAAGTGAACCTTCTGAATTGTCTTTTTGTCACATGCACAACATTAATATATAAGAGTGAGTGAAGGTAGCACTTAAAAACCATTAGCTATGCAATTTAATCTTTCCTAAGACTATTGAATTGAAAATCCCAAATAAAGTGCAAGCAAATAGAATCTAGCAAGGAATAAAATGTTAGCACCATACCCAAGTAAGTTTCATTTTAACAAATCAAAGATGGATCAATAGTGGAAATCTGCTAATGTAATTCTCTATATTGAGGGGGAAAGGAGGAAGGAAAGTGTTGATTTCAATAGATATGGCAAAGGCAGTTGATAAAAGTCAACGCATATACTGGATAAGAAGTAAAATAGTAATATTAATAGATTGTGTTTTGGGTACGTTCCATGAGTTATTTCCATTATGCTTAATGATGAAAACACTAGAACCATAATTTAAAGTTAGAAATAGATGAGGATATAGTAATGACCTCTATTATCTAACAAATGTAACAAAAAATTTAGAGTACCAAGTGAACGGTGCTTTCTGTGTGCCTTATAAATCATTTCATCCTCCAATAGTCCTGCAAGAGAGATACTATTATTCTCATTTTACCAATGAGAAAATATCACAGAGAAGTAACTTGCCCAAGGTCACACTGCCCAGAAGTGGCTGAGCTGGGATTTGAGTCTCTGCCCATATTACCCCTGTAGGAAGAAAACTCATAATAGGAAACATGAATAAATGGAGTTCGAAAGACAATTTTGTACAGATGGCATTTTCCCTAAGTTTCTTTTTTTTATGAATTATATTATACTCCAATTGTAATTCCAATAAGATTTTCTTGACTTGAAGAAATGATTCTAAAGTTTCTCTAGAGAAATCAATAGTCAAGAATAGTCAGAAAAATTCTGTGAAGAAATATAATAAGAAAGGACTTAAAGTTATGGTAATATGGTAAACACACTAATGGCCCAGGAATAAGCAAAAAAATATAAGGCAGACTAAGGCTAACAGGTCAAATATGGCCATGCCCAGCGTTTATATATCTACGGCTACTTTCATACTAGAGCAGCAGAGTTGAGTACTTGCAACTGAAACCATATGGCTGACAAAGCCAAAAAAGTTTACACTTTTTGTCCTTTACAGAAAGAGTTTGCCAATCCCTGGCATGGAATAACATCCACATTTAAGTGGCTATAGAGGACATTAAAAAATCAGTGGGACTATTGGTTATGGCAGTTGTCTTATTCTGCAGCACAAATTGTAAATAGTAATAGCAGTAATGAAAGAAAATAGCTTTTATAAACTTGGGAAGAACAAATTTTTCCAAGGCTGCTATAAACTAGGAACCATAAAGAAAGAATTTTAAAATATGACCACAAACAAAAACTATTTAAATGGCAGAGGAGCAGTGAAAACAGTATTGATAAACAAATGGCAAACTTGGAAAAATATTCCTAAGACGTGTTTAGAGTGGTTTATCATTTAGTGGTCAGGGTTCAGTTACAGATTATAGAACCCACTTTGGCTCTGAAAGCAGGAAAGGATTTAATGTGCAGGATTAGGTGATTACCAAATAGTTGGAAGAGACAAAGGAGATTCCAGAGCTGGTTCACCAAAGAGGCTGCTAAGGATGCTGCTGTCTCCTCTGCATTGGGTGGCAGGGTCACAGCTGTGAGCCAAGGATCAGGAAGCTGTGGCCAGAACTGTTGGTTAATGAGCCTCACTGAGCCCACGGCAGCAAAAATGAACACCGTATTTGCCTCCCGGGTTGCTTTCTCTCAAAGCTCCTACCATTGTGTCAAAGTGGTGGAACAACATCACATTTGAAACCTTAGCTGTGAGGGAGTTTGGAAAATGTGATTTTTACCTCTTCCGGAACAGGAGAAATTGAGGGCAGGTGCTGAAAGAGCCAATTTACTGCCCGTAACTATGCACACTGGCGTGTCCATAGGGAGAGCTGTGAAAAGTGAACCAGGAAAAGATGAACATCCTAATTTAAAAAACAGGAAAAGGAAAAAGACAAGTAACTCAAAAGAAGAAAATCAAGATGTCAATAAAAAGGAAAGGCTGTTCAACCGTAGCATAGAAAGAACTGCAACTGAAATCACCAATGACAGATCTGGTATTGTCAAGAATGTGTGAGATGAAGCACTTTAACACCACCATAAAGTCAGACAACTTTTGTAATCCTTTGTAAAGGGCAAAGTAAACCCTCTCACTTAATCTTACTGCAAGGAGTGCCTGATAGGGAAAGAGATAATCTCACGGGGTTAACAATTAGAGCCTTGTCCAAGCATTTCTGTCGGAGTATTGCTTATGGTTGCAAAGTATTGCAAACAATCTAATTGCCCATCCAAAGGGGACTGAGTAAAGAAATTATGGTACTTTACACCACAAAATACCATACTGTATTTGAAAAAGAATGGCACTGTTCAGAGAGAGAGGTGTCACGTGGCAGTGAAGTGCACAGACCTTGGAACCAGAGTGCCTGGACTTGAATCTCAATTCTACCACTTACCAGCTGTGTGATCTTGGAGCTTAGTCTTTCAATGCATCACTTTAGCTATTTGTAAAATAGAGATAATAACAGCCAAGTAGGCATAATAACATACTATAACTTGGCTGGGGTTTTATGAGAATTAAATGAAGTAATACAATGTCTCCTTTTTGACTCTCAATAAATATTAGATGTTATCATGTTTGTTGCTAAAGATTAATGACCATGGCATGACATTTTAAGTAATAAAGCAAGGTTTCAAAAGATCATGTACAGTTTGATCCCATTTTATATAGAAAGCAGTGTATTTATGAGCACACATAAATAATTGATAGAGGCAACAGCAGAATTTTCCAGAGTGTGTTCAAGATATTAACAGAGGTGCTCTTTGAATGGAATTTCATGTGATATTTGTGTAGGTATGTTTATGATGTGCCATGTAGTGTTTTTTAAAAGCTATTTTAAAAAGTTATGTAAAACAAAAGGCCAGAGTTTGAATTTCCTCCTTTTAATATTTTTGCTAAAGTAAGACATAACCCACAACTGGAAGACAGGGCTCCAAGGTCCCTGAAGAGAAGCTGAGAGTGTCAGCCAAGTTTGGAAACTCACTGTACCGCTGCAGGGAGCCCGGGGTCTCCTAGCAGGAGTCAGGCACCAGCTCAGATCACCATGGCAACCACAAGGAAAGTTGAATAAGGAGTTTTGCAGAAAGAAAGTGCCTCTCTTTATCACTAAGGGTATAAAGATAAGAAGCTTTTAATTTTAATTTTTTGACAGCAACCCTTCATTCCCAAAGTCCCAGAGCAAGAATTCCAATTCTTTAACCACAAACCACAGGTCCAAACAACAATTGGATGATTTGGCATATAAACTCTCTTCATAAACAGTCTTGTCTGGAAGATTTTTCTTGTTCTGATGACCTGTGCTGTCTATGGAGATTATTGTTTAATAAGCGTGTTGAAAATGAAGCATCCACATGAGTGGGGCCCTCTTCAAAATAGAATTAGCAGATCTTTGAGTTATTTGGAAGTTGCACTGGAGCCTGGATGAGGTGGGACCCCTCATTTCTGCAGCTCTGACCGGCAATGGTTTAGCTGCTGCCGGACCCCTCTAGTGACAGGTGCCCATCCTCGGAGAGGTGTCTTTGTTGTAGGAGAGTTATCATCATTAGAAATGATTTGTTTTGAGCCCCAAATATGCCTTTCTGGACCTTTCACCAACTGATTCTAATTCTAGATCAGGATCAACTCTAAGAAACTCTAATTCTTGTTCCACTTCAAAGCCCTTCAAATAGATAAAGTCACTGCCATTGACCACTTTGGGGAGTGGTGTGTATTATCTGATAGGGTGTTTGAGGAGTCCTTAGGTACCAGGGTTGTAAAAATGAATCAGACACATCTCACTTTATTGTCTCATTCCAAAAACGAATGTCGTTTAACCTCGCCTCCCCCCCAACATTGTCCTTTTGATCTAGTTATTGTTCAAAAATAGGATATTATGCCTCTGAGTTTCCTGGCTCTTGCAAGAGAATTGCTTCCTCTGTGGCTTTGCCTTCCCTCTGTGATGTGAGGGTTTGTTTTCAGATCCATCGATTTCCTTAGACCAATAGTCACTCAAGGGAGGGTGAGGGCACCATCAACTCTGATTCTCCAGTGCTGGTCCTGCTCTGGGACTTGATAAATGCTGAATGTATGGTGTGGCTGGTCCAAAGGACAGCGAGACAAGGCTCTTATACCCGGTACTCTACTAGGGCAGCCTACAATGATATGCATTTCTTGATCTGTTAGTAGTGCCTTAATCAGTTTGGGCTGCTATAACAAAGTGCTATATAGACTGGGTGGCCGAAACAATAGACATTTATTTCTTGCAGTTCTGGAGGCCAGGAGATCCAAGATCAAGGTGCCTGCAGATCCTGTGTCGTGGGAAGGCTCTCTTCCTGGCTTGTATACTGCTGCCTTCTCCCCGTGTCCTTGCAAGGTGGAAAGAGACAGAGATACAAGTTCTCTGGTGTCTCTCCCATCACACGGGCTCCACCCTTGTGATCTCATCTAAACATAATCACCTTCCAAAGGCCCCACCTCCAAATAGCATCACATTGGGCATTACGGTTTCAGCATGTGGATTCGGGGCATTCAGTCTGTGGCAGTGAACGTGTGTGGTTCAGCCGCTGACAGGCCTGAGTTGTTCTCTTTTACCAAGAGCAATGTTGCAGAGCTTTGAGAGCTCCACCCACAGGCCCAGGGGGGCCTCCTGGAGCTCTACCTAGACTTTCAGAGCAATATTGTTGAATTTTGATGCTCTAATCAATCTCAATCTTGAGCTGTTAAAAATAGTGTAACAGGCTGGTATCAGGAACAGATGGAGTGGGATCTCTACCCCTGAGAATTGCCTGCAAAGCCCCACAGCTGAGACTCAAAGATGACTCCATGTGCTGAATTCAGAGAAGTGTCAACGGTTGGGCTTTAGGAACGACAGCAGTTAGAGAACTGGCCCTATCCTTGTTGCCCTAATGCTCCCTGGATGGAAGACGCTGATCTTCCCTGATGGAGAGAAAAAAGTAGCTTCTTGGAGGGAGCGTATTGTTGATTAAGAGACTATTTCTTTTGCTCTTCTCCCCAAAATAAGGAGTAGGAGGCCCCCAAATCCATGGAGGGTGCCTGAACTATTCCCATCTCCGCTAGCTTGGAAACTAGTGGTTGTCTGTTGTCTCCTCCATCCAAGTGTTGACACTTCTGGAGTGTGCAGACAGGGTCTGTGGAGAGCAGATGGAGCCCAGAGATGGCCCTGGTGAAGCTGCCTGCACTACCATCACGGGCATGGCAGGGACACGTGAGCATCCTGTGGTTCTAGAGGATGGCTCAGAGGGAGTGGCTGTCCATCTTACAGGTCTTCCCAAAGGAGAGTTACCTACTAGGAGAGGGAAGTATCCTTGGATGGGTGGGGGTGCTGACAAGGTAGGTAAAGCACAAACCCAGCCGGGTTTCTGTGGTAGAGGCCATGCAGCCAGGAAGCGCTGAAGACTGCTCTCCCTCACAAGAATCCACAAATGTGTTCCCGAGAGTCCATTTGAATCCCTGTCACATAGAAGGGACTGATGTCCAGGAAGGGATAGACAAAGAAATAGAGGCAACTAACAGAATGGGGCTGGCAGTTTGGCCGCAGGCAGCTTGGCGGTGGGCACATGGGCCACCTCTTTCTGAACTCCTGCCCCAACACCACAGCAGTAGGAACTGGAAGGAGAGAGCAGGTGGGGGCGGCAGGGCCCAAGTCTAGCCTGCCCTGTGGGGAGGGTCTTGAATCAAATATGAGTTTGAAGAGCTAAAATGAAGACAGATCTTTAAGAATTGGAATTATTCTGTTTTAATATTTGAAAGCGACCAAGAAGTGACAGAACTGGGTTGAGATATTACAAATCCTCTTCTCTCCAGCAGGGAGATGTTTGCAGAACAGATTCTTTGGAGCAGGGCAGTTACTGGGGGATATAAGACCATTCTATGTTTATACTACCAATGAGTAAGATCACCAGTGAATAAGCTTCTTTGGGTATGTTTGCAGACAATCCACAAGTCCACAGAACTGTGCCCTTATGGAAGGCTGCTGGGAGGCTTGGTCACCTTCCCTATTTTAGAAAGTTACCTGAAAGTCACCTGGTCTGGTGAATAAGGTTGTGAAGAGACAGCCCTCTCGTTCCTGCAGGTGTGAGGCATAGCCAGGTGTGGGAGAGGCAAGACCTGTCTAAGGGAAGGAGATTCATCAAGAGTGTGAGATCACAGTGACCAGCCAACAGCTACAAATGGGGCATGTTCCATAAACCAGAAAACAATAATGAACTGGATGAACTTAAGAGTGTAGGAAAGTTGGAAAACCCATTTATTCATTCATTCATTTATGTGTCTCCCTCCTGGTATTTCTCTTTTGTAGAATTTATAACAAGTGCATACATATTTATTTAATTTTGGTTCATTTTCTGCCTCGTCCGCTAGACCATAAGCTTCTGAGAACACAAACATGTCTGTTGGACTCGTCACTAGATCTCTGTCACCAGCCCAGTGATGAGCGTGTGGCAGACACTCAACAGGTGTGTATTAAGTGATTGTATAAATGAACACTCTATGATGGTCATTAAAATAATGCTCTTTAAATGGCTAGTTTTACTATAAGCCAAATGTCCTGGGCTTAGCAGGCTGTGATCCAAAATAAGCTCACGTTTCCTTTTTACATATCCACATTGTCATGCTTCACGCTGCCTTGGCCATAGCAGTCAAGTCCCCAGGGTGATTCTGGGAGTTGTCTGGAGGACTGTCCCTCGTGTTCTGTAGCCTCTCTGTGACGTGCCCATGATGCTGCCTCCATTCCTGGGGACTCTTAGAGGGTGTCTCTCCAGTGAGCATGACTGCCCTGTGCTGACTCCCTCTCTAGCATCCCTGTTCTGGCTTTGGGGGAGCATGGACTGCTCTCTCCCCTTCCCCCTTTCATCTCTAGCCTGGGCCATAGCACTTCAGAGACCTCCAAACCACAGAGAATAACTTAAAACCTCTACTAGTCTCTGTGCACAAACTCCTAAGCCTAGACCTGTCCTCAGACAGTCCCCCCTCAGTGCAAGCTCCCTGAGTAGCCCCTGGCCAGCCATGAGGAGCAGGGGATGGCTCCTTACCCAGCACTGGGGAGGGTCCAGGACCTCCCTTCCCTTAGCATCTAGAGAGAAGAGAGAAGACACGTTCATAGGGGCTTTTGCTGTTTCTGCCTCACCTTAATTCAAAGCCCCTACCTCTGCTGAAAGACACCCCCTGTTTGCATTATTAAATGAAACAGTCTGAAACTTCAGCATTATGGTTACTCCATGGCACACAGTTCTTCCCCAGGTGCAACACGTGAGAACATGCTTATACAAGTGGGGTAGTTTTCCTAAACTGAAATATGGTTTTCCCTGAAAATAAATTCAAATCTCCTTCCTTAGGAGGCAGAAATAAGTTGCAGCATCAAAAATGTTTAATTCATTTTCAGTGAGAGCCATCCATTATTATTATTATTACGATCATTGTCTTTTGCAGGACAACGTTCATTTGGATGTCACATTCTGATACCTTTGTTAGAAATCCAGTCACTACTTTGTGCTTTTATCTCATATTTATTATTTATTTAACAAATGTTTATCGAACTTTTACAAAGTCCTTGTTTTCATAGAATTTACATTTTAGAGCAGAAATCAGCAAACTTTTTCTGTAAAGAACCAGACAGTAAATACTTCAGATTTTCTGGGCCCTACAGTCTCTGTTGCAACTACTCAATTCTGCTGTTGTACCACTAAAGTAGCCCAATCTATAAATGAATGGTGTAAGAGTAACACTTTGCACCGACAATTGCTAAATATGGCAAGACAGATTTTATTCAAGCTACTGTAATAGGGGAGAGAGACTTCGGTATATAACTGCTTAGCTCCAAATACAGCAGAATGAGGAGGTTAGGGGATGGAAAATTACTAAAAGGAACTTGATTAGACATCAAGGGAAGGGTTGCTTTATAAACTAACCCAATAGAATTCTAAACTAACAGCAGGCCAAGGACTTAGATGTCAAGGGTGAGGAATTTGATCAGATGTCAAGGGTTGGGGCATTCCTGTTAAACTGATTTAGCAGTATTCTGCTAAAACTTGGCTTGGCTGGCTGAGGGCAGGGAGGCAGACCAAGGCCAAGGCCTAGTCGAGAAGAGGACTCAGAGGAGATGGACTGAAGTCTGGTGAAGGAGGGGGTCTTTGTTAATGGGCAGGGCTGTCTTCTAGTGGAATTTTATTGATAAAACAAGTGGCTGGCCTGGGGGCTGCAGTGTACTGACACCTGTTCTGTACTATAAAACAGATCCATAATATGGCAGGTGTGACTAAATACTAAGAATAAAAAGGAAATGACAAATAGCAGGGGCCAGATCATGTAAGAATTTATACTGAGTGAGATAGGAAATCCTTGGAAAAATTGAGCAGGAAAATGGTTTGACCTGACTCCCAGAAGAGCTGTGGTTGCTAAGAGGAGCCTACTGCACAAGGTATGGGAACTTGGAGACCAGGTGGGAGGTTGTTGTAATGATCAGATGGCAAGGGAGGGTGGTTGGTACCAGGATGGTAGTGATGAATGAGGTGGTAAGAAGTGATTGGATTCTAGACACAATTTAGAAGGTAGAACCAATAGGCTTTGCTGACGGTCTAGACATAAGATGTATGAGAAAGAGCTAAGTTCAAGGATGACCTGAAGATTGTAGCCTGTCTCAGCAGTTGGAAGAATGACTTTTCCATCTACTGAGATGAACAAGACTGAGGAGAAACAGGTTTGGGGCAGAAAACCAAGAATTCTGCTTGAGAGATGTTAAGTCTGGGGTGCCCTTGAGACACTCAGATAGAGATATTGAGTAGACAGCTGGATATTCTAATCTGAGATTAAGGGAAAGGTCTGGTGTTACGCATTTGAGTGTCATCAGCATATGGATGGTTCTTGAAATGTGAATGAGATCAGCTAGGGAGTGAGGATTTATGCAGGGAAGAACTCCAAGGATTGAGCACTGGGATATTTCTATGTTTGGAAGT
This sequence comes from Avahi laniger, assembly GCA_963575035.1. Taxonomy (NCBI): domain Eukaryota; kingdom Metazoa; phylum Chordata; class Mammalia; order Primates; family Indriidae; genus Avahi; species Avahi laniger. The sequence continues at coordinate 9,563 of CAUYSK010114672.1, forward strand.
CAGTGAGAGGAGAAGTGCCAGCATGGTAGGAAAGAGGCAAAGGAGAAGATGAGGGTGAAGACCGTTATTGGGGCATCTGATGCTGCTGGTGAGGTGACCAAGAAGAGGGCTGAGAATGTCTCCTTCTCAGACATTGCACTCTGGGCTTTCTGTGATTAATGCTACAGCTCAGCTGGAGAGCTCTTGGCATTTCCTTTTGGATTGTGCATTTCATTTCCCTCTGCAGTTCCCTGCTGCTGCGTTCAGAGATCTCCCACGACATCACTCTTCCCAGATCCTTTTGTCACTAGACAAGTTACATTTCCTTTGTGACTTGGCAACTTGGCAGGGAAATTGTACCTCCCAAATTGCTCATAATCCTTGGCTAAGTTGCTCCCTTTGTGCTGAAAAAGTAAGCCAGCAGAGTCAGAGAATGATTTCTGGAAAGAATAGGAACATTTTCTGATGAAAATATGGGCACATCATATACGTGAAAACCCCTTTACACTTTTCCCTGAGGCAAGAGGGATGAAATCTTGAAATCTCTTTGCCAAGAGAGCATTTTTCTTCTCATGGGATATAAACACGGCGGCATCCGAGAAGTAGCTTCTAGCTACTTCACTTCTAGCTTTCACATAGAGGCGAAAGCAACAGGACTGGTCTTTCATGTGTGGGAGAGTGTGTGTGCTTATGGGCAAATGGGGGTGAGAGGAGGGTGGGCAGAGGTTGGTGTGACACAGGAAAGACCTGTGCAGACACAGTGGTGATGGAAGTGGTGGATTTTTTTGTGTATCATCTTGGATGTCTTTGACCCAGAATTGGCCCAATGTTTAAGGTCATGGATCCAGAAAATCAATTCCCTCTTTCCTCTCTCCTCTTTTTGCCACAGGAAAGATAATATGTGGTGCTCTGGGCTTGTATATGCTGTTGCTTTTGTTCTATTTTTTTCCTACTCTGTTCAATTTGGGTATTTGGCGTGACAGTGACACTATAGCTGTTCCCTCCATGCCCACTTCCACTGAATGATCTTGAAATCCCTCCTGCTTGGCATGGCTTTCTTTAATTCTTACTAAGGAGAGTCTTTGGTAGGCCTGTTTTGATGTGGACTCGTGCTCTTGGCATCACCCACCAACAGTCTTCTAGGATTATTAAACATCTGACTGTCTTCTAGGCTTGAAATCTTGTGGTTGGTATGATAGATTACCTACTGTCCTGGAACAGAGCTGAAAGCCAAAGAATTGATAAGGCCTCTGGATGCTTTGGGTCCCAAGCCAAAGAATATACAGGTATACACTGTGTTTAACACAGCTCAGGCCAGCAAAGCCTTTCGATTAGGGGAATAATGGTTTTTAAATTATTTAATGATGCTTTTTGTTACTGGGCTTTATCAAACCCAGAATATAGCATTTGTTTATTGTCCTGGCTACCAGGTATTAATTGAGTCACAAAAAAAGTAGGTGGAGAGAAAGAGACGTGTAGGTGGAAGAAGAATATATTATTTTCACATCTGCTACCAGACTTATTCCCAGGAAGGGAGCTATTTCAGGAAAATATCTTGACGAGTCATTTGTGGATGCAACGGGGGGCATGGAGGGCTTGCAGCAGTCAAGACAACCAAAGGAATTTCAAAATTGCTGTGCTCGAGCTATTGAGGCTTGGGAAGCAGGAGAAGAGAGGGAGGAGCTAGTGTGGTGGCCAGAGACCAGTGAGGTGTCCCTGTGGGTGGTAATGAGGTCAAAGGAATGTGCACAGAGATGCTCAATTTGGAGGGGCTGCATTTTAGTAAAGTAACCCTCCCAACTCTCCCAGTTTTCTGAAATCTTTGGTCAAGTGTGTTGCTCACGCAAATACACAGCTTCTGTAGGTGGTAAGTGTGTGCATGTATGTGTGTGGAATGTAAATATGTGTGTACATGTGGCGAATGTGTATGTATGTGTGTGTGAGAGGGAGAAACACACACACACAGAAACAGAGAGACAGAGAGAGGACAGTTTGTGTGGATGGAAGAGCCTGAGATCCTTCCTAGGAGGGTTGCTGCAGTGCAGGACAGGGATCAGATGAAGAGATTGTCCAGAGCCACAGTGAATTCAGCAGAAGCAGGATTCTAAATCAAAGGCATAGGAAGGCTCGTGAATGGCTGAGATGAAATGGGAGTGACAGCCAATCTTACCTAGATCATAAAGGACGTGGTGATGCCAGTGACCCATTTTGGAGGCTCCATTAACTCATGGTAAAGTTTACATGCCTGAGGGTAATAGATTTACAATCCAACCTTAACTACCCTCCACTCTCAACAAAGCAAATAATCAGGATTGTTCCTCTGCCTTTATATTCCTCTCTGGTTGCCATTTTATGACAACTTTCCATCTCCTCCTTTAACAGAGGCACTTTAACCTCATTTTAGCAGACAGAATTGTTAGAAGTGAAGATCTGATTTTCTGCAATGGCTTGGGCTGTCTGGCCCTTTCGATAGGATTTTCATTCAGGGCATTAAAAGTATAATTCAATAAAAGCAACATGGTTTACATAGAACTACTAGGAGATTAGTTTTATAAGACAGATTATTATATTTTTATGCAAGTTCTGAATTGCCAAATGACAAAACACCAGTACAGTGTTTTCCCAAAGCCTTAAATGGCTTTGCAGAAATGAATTACTCTTATAACACCACAAACGCTCTTTGGAAGGGGTCAATACTACCCCTCCATAGTCCACTCTAGCAGATAGCGTTGTTAGTACATGTCAGCTTCTGAGACTGAGTCATCAAATACTAATCGGATAAGAAATATATTAGGGAACTATCATATAAATTGTATTTCCAGAGTAAAAATAAATGCAATGCAAATTTGAAATTCACAGTGAAGCTATCACGGCTATTTAGAATGCAATAAAAGTCCATTTTAATAAGTATCACATAGTTTACCTGTAGCTCATTAAATGCATTTTAGAGATAGGCAAAGTAAAAAGTGTAATCTGGTTTTAAGCATTTTCTACTAACATAAATTACCCAAATGAAGTATTTGGGCATGCTTGCAATCCTAAATGAGGCAGAAAACTTTACCAAACTTTTATTCCTTATGTGCTTGGCTGTGTTAGGAATGAGTCATACATAAAATTCTTCCACAGACTTTGAGGGCCAAACAGACCTCCCTCATCTCTGTTTCTTGTTAACTCTTTGATCTTGGGCAAATTACTTAACTTCTCTGAGATACAGGTTCCTTATGTGTAAAAGTGGATAGGTTAATTAATCCTGCAAGTATTGTTATTCAGGTTAAATGAGATAATGCATGCAAAATACTTAGCTCAAGCCTAGCATATACTAAGTGCTCAATAAATGATAGCTATAATTATATGCTTTGTCATATTTAACTCAACACTTTTATTTTTAGTCAAAAGTTATATTTATTTTAAACATTTAAGATGGAAATTTAAAATAAATTTAAAATAAATAAAATAAATAAATTTTAAATAAAATAAAATGAATTTTATTTGTTATAAGAACTATTATAACAATGATGGTGATCAGTATACATAGCATTATTCTATATTCTGCATTTTTATAAAAGGTACTATAAACATTTTTTTTAATCTCCCAGAAGCCCACTGCTATAAGTATTTTTATATAGTCTCCATAATTGTAATTTTTAATGGGCATATAACATTGAGTTGAGTTTGTGGACCATAATTTAACAGTCCTGTTTTTAGTTATTTTGGTTGCTTCTAGTTTTTATACACATTGCAAGGATGACTGTCTTTTGCAGAAGGGATTATAGATTTGTGGGGTTGGAAGAGGTAAGTCCTTTTACTTGGAGCTGAGAGAGAGGGCTTTGGCTGAGGCGTCTGGGGTTGGAGGACTGGGGTTTCCACGTGTTCTGGAGACCAAGCAGCGGTGGGGATTGGGGTTTGGAGGGGTGCCAAAGGCAAGGACTGATGAGGGTTTTATGGAGCCAGGCAGAGGGGACTTTGAGGTTCCCTACTGAACTGTTTAGTTCACCAGGGAAGGGAAGACATGGGCAGGGAGGCAACAGTCCCTTCTAGCAGGGGAAGAAGAGGGAGTCAGCTCTTTGGGGTGCACCTGTGCTTCTGCTACTCTAAAACTGTGAGCCCATTTAATCCTATAAAGTACTATTAACCCTATGATGTCCGTAATATCCAATCTAAGTAGGTGGGGGAACTGAGACATAGTGAAGTGGAGTGAGTGGTCCAGGTCAACAGCTGGCACCTTGTGGTGTCATACTCGGCTCCTCAGGACTTTGCTGAGCCCTACTGGGCGCACGTCTCGGTGCCTCCGGGAGTCACGTTAACAGCCTTAAGTCAGGAAAGGGTCAGTTCTGCAGAGATAAAATGGGTGCCCGCAACTCATCAGAGGCTGATTGTATTCTCACGAGTGTTTCCCTTGAGTGTGACACCTCTAAGAACATAGAAACCCTGTGTGTTCACTACCTTTCGGGCCCTCTCAAAAGCCTAGAAAATGCCATAAAGGATGGACTTTTTAGCAGTTTGCAGTAAGAGATGCCATCTTCGGAGCTGCTCTCAAGCAATGATTGAGTCAACTAAATTGTTCTGGTAAGAACTATTTAGAATCTTCATTGTCCTAGTTATTATGAGATATTACGAACATTTTTAGGATAAATAAAATAAAAAGCAATTTTGCCTATCATATTGGCAAATACATATGTGAAATATTCACATATATTATATATAATAGGTAATAAATAAAAATACATATATTTGAAGAATTTATATAGTATATATGTTTATATATTTATATATCTATTTAAAAATATAAAAAGGTACAAATATGTGTGTATAAGGATGTTTGTTACTGGGATTTTTATAATAGTGAAAAACTGGAAATTACTTAAATGTCTGGTGAGAGTGGAATGTGTAGAGAAATCATGCAATCCCATACTATGAAACTGAAGCCTTTTCTTAAAAAAAAATTATGCTTGCAAAAGAATATTTAATGATAGAGGAAGATGCTCATAATACTAAGTTTTTAAAAGGCAGCATATAAAATAGTATTTACATTGTTCTAGTTTGGCAAAGAAAATAAAATGAAAATGAAAATAAAAAATAAAAGTATTTACGTAAAACAACTGGAAATAAATGCATCAGAATATCAAAATGGAAATGATGATTAATGGGGCATTTTATTTTTTTCTTTATACTCAATAGTTTATACATTTTCTTTAATGAACTTGACAAATACACATAGAAGAACATTTGTGCAAGTGAAGTCACTAAAGAAAAAGCAGGGATAAATTCGCAACTAAAGGACACGGGGAACATTGTAGGGGGGGAAGGGCATGCCTTTAACCCGCACTTGGGTGAGGCAAAGACATAAAGTGTAACTTTACCATAATGTTTGCACCCTCATAATACCCTGAAATAGAAAATAAATAAATAAATAAATAAATAAATAAATAAACAACAATATTTCTGCTTGGGAAAAAAAAAAGTATCCCAGTTTCCAAATTCTGTCCTGTTGTCAGATTATGTAGTCTGATTTTGGCTTGTTGAAATAAGGTACTGTAGGAATTTGGGGAAGGGAAAAGTCAAGGGTTTCCCAAAGCAGGTTTCTAATGAGAACTGATGAATGAATTGCTTTATAAAATAACGGTCCAGGTCGGCCAGATGGAAAGTGGAGGACAGCCGAGGCCGTGAGTCTTCCGGTCTGACATGGCCATCCGTGACCTCTGGGAACAGGACTTCGCATGGTACAGCCAGATGGGCCTAGGTTCAAGTCCCAGTCCAAAGTTACCTGTGTTGGCTTAATCTCATGAAATCTCCGCGTAGTTGTAAAATGGCCATCTCGTGAGGCCTTAGTGTCGCATGAACGTGGTATCCACGAGTCCTGCTTATATGGAGCGTATGACAACCCACATCCAGCTACTGATCTTTCCTAGTTTATGTCTTTGCCTGTCTAATCAAGGTCTTGGAATTGATTATCTCTAAATTCCTTTTTCCTCTTTAAAACATCTATGGTACTTAAAAAGCCTTTAGCAAGGAGAATTTAATACTCCCTTTAGTTTCTATTTTTCCTCCTTCGGCAAAGAATGAGTTATTGTGGCGCATGCATATACATTAAGGAACCGAGTAGCAGAGTTTGAAATTTACCAGTGAGAGCAGAAGGGTTAAAGGAAGCCAGAAGCGGGTCATGGTTCTCACGGTGAAGGATGAGGTGCAGGGTGCTCTCCTGATCTTTCCTGGAAAGATGCACTTCATTATCCAAGGCCTCTGTGTTTTATTTTCTCTAGAGCAGTGGTCCTCAAGCTTTATTGCAAATTACAATCACCTGGAGAGCTTTAAGATCGCCCCAAAATCCTAGCAGCAGCCCATACCAATGAAGTCTGAGTAGAACCCAGGCTTTGCATTTTAAAAGATCTCCAGGTGATTCCAATGTGCACCCAAAGTTAAGATCCACGTCCTATAGTGAATAAAGGGCCCAGAAACAATTGTGAATCACATGTGTCAAGTTCCACTGAGTGGACAGAAGCAACTATGTAAGTTATTAACCGATAATCTCATTGTCTCCCAAGGATTAACATCAGTAATAATCAAAATAGATAACCAAAAGCTTATAAAATATTTACTTTTTATTCTCTTTCTGATACATTCTCATTAGTAACAAACATTTCCTTTTAAAAACGTATGTACCCACACACACCATGGTTAACTTCACGTTCTCCTAATACTTCAGGTTGAAGCCATCTCATTGTGTCACTAACACGTATCCAATATTATATTTCACATTTATTATGTAGATTATATAGTCTTTGATATAGTTTGGATATTTGTCCCCTCTAAATCTCGTGTCAAAATTTGATCCCCAATATTGGAAATAGGACCCCAGGGAGGTGTTTGGCTCATGGGGTGGATCCCTCATGAATGGCTGGTGCCCTCCCCATGGTAATGAATGAGTTCTCGCTCTGTTAGTTCACAGGGGAGTTGGTTGTTTAAAGGAGTCTGACACCCCCTCCTCACTCTGTTGCTCCCCCTCTCACCATGTGACACACCTCCTTCCCCTTCCCCTTCTGCCATGAGTAAAAGCTTCCTGAAACCCTCACCAGAAACAGATGCTGGCGCCATGCTTGTTGTACAGCATGCGGAACCATAAGCCAACTAAACCTCTTTTCTTCACAAATTACCCAGCCTCGGGTATTCCTTGATAGCGCTGCAAACCGGGCTACGACAGCAACCCCTTCTCTCCAGGTCTCTTCGGATGGCAATGAGGGCCCGATACCAACTGAGGAAGGTAAAACAGGGGAAATCTTCCAATTTGTATTTTATATTTGTAATCCTGGCAGGGTACTTGCTGTGTTCATAAGGTGATTAAATTCACATATAATACATCTTAATGTGCTTTTGAGCAAGGAGTTACTTTAGACATTATCTAATGGCACTACTCATTTAGCAGGGGAAGAAACCGAGGCTCAGAGATGAGAAAGGCTCAAGCAGCTGAGAAAGGAGCCGGATTCTCTGCTTCCTCCTTCACTCCCTGTGTCCCACCTGCTGCACCCTAGAAGCTACATGTGAAGGGCTAAAGTTTAATGTCCCTGTTGGTCACAAAGCAGTGTTCATAGTTGTCTCAGGAAGACAACAAAGAAAAAAAAAAAAGAAGTGATCTGTCAGTGTTTCTGTTTGAGGTCTGGTTCCTAAGACACCACACAGAGTTGAACAAAAGGAGACAGGCTGTTGCTGGTCTGATGGCTCTTCTTTCCAGGGGACACATTTTCTCTTGTGAGAGAATCTCCTCATTTTCAGACAAAAGCAGAAAATCAGAAATTCTGTTCCGGCTCACTGAGTGTGACTGACACATTTGAAAATAACTTTCTACTAAGATAGGAGGGACAGTGTGAAAAATTCTCTGATCTATGTTCAGAAAAACCTATAGAGGTATTCCAAAAATTAGTCTCTTAAAGAAAAATAGATGTCTGATGTGAACCTTGGGACTTCAAATCCTTTCTCTACAATTTCCAGAAGCCAGAAGGACCTCGGTTCTAAGAGATATCCACTAGATGGCAGCATGACCATGGTTAAAGTACATGGGCTTTCTCAGGCACAGAAAAGAGGATTTATTGTACTGAACGGAGGTTGGAATTCAAAAGGTTTTATGGATATGAATCTACTATTAAAATATTCTGAACCATAGAATCTCTCTCTTTCTCTCTCTCTCTTTATATATATATATATACACACACACACACGTACACACACATATATACATATATATATATATATAACATGAATGTAGAATTCTTACTACTATTGTGTAAAATATCATATTGGCATTCCTACCATAATTTTTGCTATCATTACTTAAATCATATGTGACTTAAGCAGGTTTAATGTTGTAGCTAAAAGTCCTTTGATGTCTACCACCACTTTTGCTGGGACAATCTCAGTTTTTGCCTGGACAAACCTACATTCTTCAGTGGGTGGGGAATGTTTATTTATCGAATAGCTCTAGTCTAAAGCATCAGCCACACAGCTGTGATCCTACAAATGACTGTTCTATCATGATTTTCACTCAGTTGTAGGATGTAGGCAATTTCTTCTTTTCTAGTATAATTTAATATCAACATATTTTAATATCAAGCCCATTTTTGATATTTCATAGATGAAATATGTTAAATTGTATGTTTTTGCTGAGTGCAGGTCATGTGTGAGTGTTGGCAATGCAGAATAAGACCTTTGTGGAGGTTCCACTCTAGCGGGATATACCATGATTCATGTATAAAGTACATATCTTAATATATGGGATTTCTTTACAGATCCTTTTAAGATTGATATACTTATTCTGTTGATTATGGAAAGTTCTTTTGGAAATAGCTGGGTGATCTGGAAAGGGCCAAAAAGTTTGGCCCACGGAGTACCAGCAGTGGATTTTCAAGTTTAAGGATTATTAGGAAGACTGATGCTATCGTGCTCGTGGGGGACCAGGGCCCCACGGCAGCTGTCTGCTGTTGTCACCATCTGTCACCTTTAGGACACATCCATGAGGCCAAGACAGAGTAAGTTGGAAATACATAGGCAGTCAGCCTGGTTAATTTAGTTAAATAAATGAATATACACAGAGACTGTTCAACTAATAGCACAAGTCATGTGCTAGGTTTGGTAAAATAATTCTTTCCTTTTTAAAGCCCTTGATGGTTGATAAAGCATGTTCATATATATTAATATCACATGTGAGTTTCACAACCCTTGCTCAAAAAAGGAGGCAGTCTGCCCCAGCTCACATAGCGAGCCAGTTAAGAGAGAATTCAGAGGTAGAAACGATAATGCATTTGTCAAGTACACAGCAGAGGTATCCAGTGAATTGCTATTGACTACGGCTCCTATTTACTGGAAGCCTGGTCATTGGTACCCAGATGTCGTAGTCTTATATCACGCTCTTTCCAGTTCAGTAATTTGTGACTTAAGGTCTTCAGATACTTCCTTAAGCTCCTGCTTTGACTGTATGTGCCTGATCTTCAAATTCTGCTCCTGGGGTCTTTGTGCATCTGTGTGTATCTGCTCGACTTGTGTTTTAGCAGGTGGGGGAGGGCGGGGAAGAGCTTGTCGATCTGTGGTCGGCAGGATCATAAACTAAGCCAGCATTGTTACTGGGCAGAGTGTAAATTAAGCAACGGGCATTTCCAAGGATAAAATGTGAAAAGACTATACCTCATGCTATTAGGCTGGAAAAGGCCTTTCTTGCTGCAACGAGCGTGATTGGAGAGTGATGCTGGTTTATAACCTGGGCGACGGGTGCTCTCACTGGTGCAGTGACTGTTCAAGAACACTGAAATGTTAAAAGGGAAAGCTTAGAAAATGGACTTTCTGTTTCCAACAACAACAGAAACACACAGCAAAAAGAAACCCTGCAAAAGAGTAAAAACAGCACAAAGATGCAAGAGTGTGGGTCAATACAGAACAGAGATGCTGGGGTTCCTAGGGACAGAATTTTCCATCCAAAAACAAATGTATTTAGAAAGCAGCAGCACCTTTGACATTTGCTAAGTGATTTTGATGATTGGCTTTTCAATTGAGTTTCTGTAGTGAGCAAAAGAGGGGTGTGAAGGAAAAGCAATTTTCCCAATGGGAGTATAAAATCCTTCAGACTAATGAAATGTTTTTTCTGGTTTAGAGATAACAACCCACTTTTGGGTTTTATGCCTAATATTGATTCTCTGTGTATTTTTTATGGAAGCCTTCATGAAATTCAGTTAATTGTGTTTTATTAGACTTAGAGATTGTCTTTTTTAATATTCTCCAATCCTCCTCACTCACAGTTCTCTATGCCTTATCCCTTCTCCCTGTCGATAGTTTAACACTGAGGGATGGTTTGTGGTAGTTAAAAAAAAAAAATGAAAACTCGCTCTACCTTTATGATCCCCTTCCAATTTAAACAGTTGCAAAAATGCTGAAAAAGCCAAGTTCCTTTAAGCAATAAGATGCTGAAACATGGTCATTAAATCCTCATGGTTTTTCATTTGGCATCCTTTAATTTTAAGAAGAACCTCTTTCTGAGATGGTTGGATAAATGCAAAAAATATAATAAAGTAGAAGTTAGGTCCCAAGCCAGCTTTGCAATCTGCAGGGTGCTGAGTTTATTTACAAATACTGTAAGAGCCTGTACATTATTAGAGTATGCCTCCCTAAGCAAAGATGGCCCAGGAACAAAACATGGCAGGTTTGGGGGAGTCACATTTTGGTGGCTGCTGGTGGGGGCTGTTGTGTCTTCTATCTTTTTACATCCTTGATTTTTTTTTTTTATTTTATTTCAGCATATTATGGAGGTACAGATGTTTAGGTTACGTATGTTGCCCTTGCCCCCCCTCCAAGTCCGAGTTTCAAATATGTCCATCCTTTGGGTGGTGCACATTGCACTTTGTGTATGCATATACCCGTCCCCTCCTCCCTCCTCCCCCCTCTCCCCTGCCCAACATCCAATAGATGTTATTCTTATATGTACACTTATGCGTTGATCAGTTAATACCAATTTGATGGTGAGTACATGTGGTGCTTGTCTTTCTGCTTTTGGGATACCTCACTTAATAGAATGCGTTCCAGCTCTATCCAGGAGTATACAAGAGGTGCTATATCACCATTGTTTTTTAAAGCTGAATAGTACATCCTTGATGTTTTATTTAGTGAAAGCATTATCATGACAGAACTTTTTTGCTCTTGGGCAATAGGAGGAGTTACTTCTTGGGACAAAGTTTCTCATAAAAGAATTTGAGTGAGAAGATCTTGTGGTCTATAGAAACTGTAATCTTTATTGAATGACTGGGCTGGGCATGGGGAAAGGAATTAAATTTATAATTGCTTAAGGATGAGAAGATTTAGAATGACTTAAACCCAAAGCACTGAAGAATCATGAAAATGAAAGGTAAGAGAAAGGCAGGATATTATAGTGCAAGTAGTTCAACCCTAGGATTCAGAAGACTTGGATCTTAGTCTTGGTTTTGCTTAGGAGCCATATGTCCTTGGGTAAATCATGTAACTTCTCTGAGCTTCGGTTTTCCTATGTATAAAATAGGGTTTTTTTGTGAGCTTATAATGGGATAGGCTAAGACCTTCACATGTGTTATCTGATTTAACTATTGCAAGAACTGTATGAGGAAGGTGCTCTTAGTATTATTCCTGTTACACAGATGAAGAAACTGAGGCACGTAGAAGGGTGGTAAATTTCCTGAATCACCGACAGCGGCAGAATTTGGACACAGTCTACGTCTGGTATGTGAAACCACTACATACGTACCACAGTATTATTATAAAACCATCCTGGAGAGATAATCCTGACTTGCCTATAGGATTGTGGTATGGATCAGACAAGTTAATATTTGTGAAAAGTGTTCTATAAAATAAACACTCACAAACAAATGTAAGGGACTGTTGTTTTTAATGTCTTACTAATAGACTCCTGCTATGGTTTGAATTATGCTGTCCCCTCTAAAATTCATATTAAAAATTTATCCCCACTGTGAGGTGGGGCCTTTGGGGAGGTGATTAAGTCAAATGCTCGTGAATGGATTAGTGTCTTATGAAATGGATGGAGGGAACTAGTTTAGGCAAGAAGGGCCTCACTAGACGCTGAAACTGTGGCACCTTAATCTCCGACTTTCCAGCCTCCAGAACTGTGAGAAATAAATTTATATTACTTATAAATTGTCCAGTCTCAGGTATTTTGTTAGCAGCACAAAAAGACTAAGATACCTCCTTAATGTCTAACAGAGAGAGTGTCTATCCAAGACTGTAGACTCGAGTGCTGTGAGGCTGCTTCGCAGAGTCAGTACATTAGTTTGCTAGAGCTTTTGTACCATAAACTGGGTGGCTTAGAACAACTGAATTTTATTGTCTCAGTTCTGGAGGCCAGAAGTTCAAAATCAAGGTGTCAGCAGGGCCATGCTTCCTTTGAAGGCTGAGGATCTGTTTTAGGCCTCTTTCCTAACTTCTAGTAGCCTCAGATATTCCTTGGCTTGTAGACGGCCGTCTTCTCCCTGTGTGTCTTCACTTTATCTTCCCTCTGTGCATGTCTGTGTGCAAATTTCCCCCTTTTATAAGGACACTGATCATATTGGATTGGGATACACCTTAGTGACCTAATCTTAATTTTATCATCTGCAAAGACCCTATTTACAAATAAGCTCATGTTATAGATACTGGGGATTAAAAAAATCAACATTTTTGGGGTGGGGTGGGGGTGGAGGGCATATTCAACCAAAAATGGTGGGTAAACACGGGGATGAATTTGGAGTCAAGCATACCAGCGTTCAAATCCAGCCTCCACCACTTACGAATGCAAAGTAACTGTATTAGTTTTCCATTGCAGCTGTAAGGAATCACACACATGTAGTGGCTTAAAACAACACAAATCTATTATATTACAGTTCTAGAGGTCCTACTGGGCTAAAATCAAAGAGTCAGCAGAGATGTGTTTCTTATGGAGGTGCTAGGGGAGAATCTATTTTCTTGTTTTCTCCAGCTTCCAGAGGCCACCGCATTCCTTGGCTCACGGCCTCTTCCTCCATCTTCAGAGCCAGCAGTGCAAAATCTTTAATTCTCTGAATTTGACTCCGGCCTTCTGCCTCTCTCTTTCATCTTTTAAGGATCCTTGTGATTACACTGGGCCCACCTGGATAACGCAGTATAATCTTCCCACATCAAGATCCTAAAATTAATCTCATCTGCAAAGTGTTTTTGCCACGTATGATAACATATTCACAGGTTCCAGGGATTAGGACATGGACATCTTTGGGGGGAATTATTCTGCCTACTGTCCTAAGCCCCATCTGTAAATCGCTATCCTTAGTGTTTTTACTTCCTAGTGTTGTTAAGAAGATAAAAAGAAGTCGTTCTTGGAGAGTCCTCACCCAGTGCCTGACACAGAGCAACATCTCATTATGTGTTAGCTGTTATCATTATTGGTTTCATCCATGTCATGTTTTAATGGAAAGGTTTCTTTTTAAATCTTTTTAAGTGGTGGGGAAAACCTGTGCATATATTTCTGATGTTTGTATGGCTCCAAATCAAAGCACAGATGTTCTGTTTTCTGAGCAATCAGTAGAATTATGTGCACCTAGTGGGGCAAGCAGGGTCAGGGAAGGGCTTCAACATCATTTGTGTTGCCCACATTTCTGTCCTGTTGCTTCACTGTTCAATCAAGTGGCAATTACTAGACATCATGCTTGGGAAAACAGCCAACTTAATTTGGCTATCTTAATACACTTAAATATTCCATTTTTAGGCACCTTAATATTTAAGACATTTTAATGGCCCCTGTGACACTTACTCTGTCACCTCCCAATCCCCAGCCTCAATTTAAATCTTTTTAGAGTGTTTAATGTATCTTAGATAAGCAGCCTAAAGCCATACCAATAGAATGGAATAATAAAAATTATTGTTTTTTATAACTACAATAATAATATAAATAATTGAAGAATATTTTATAGTTTTACAAAAGGCTTTCTCATAGACTATCAAATGAATGACCGATGCGATGGTTCCGCAAGCATTCTGGTGTGCAGACAGAGGTTCTGACACTGGCTTTAGGATCACACTGACCTGCCCCTTATGAACTCTGTGACCCTCCCTGAGCCTCAGTTTCCTCATGTGTTAAATGAGGCAAACGTCACAGTTTGCTCATAGGGTTGTAGTGAGGATTCAATAAGATAATGCCCGCAAGACAGTACAGTGCCTGAAACATCTTAGTGATCAGTCAATATTGACTGCAGCTATTACCATTGCTACTATTGTAAAGAGATATTAAGATGAGTTTTTAATTCTAGTCCCAATTTCTGCTGTGCACTCAAGTTAATAGAGGCTACTCTCAAAAATGAGGTATAAAACCACAAGCAAGACTTGCCAAGGGAGGTGAGCAAAACCTTGGGTGCTGGCCCGCCCCTGAGCACTCACCTCCAACCTCTGATGGGTTGGAAAGATGGACACGAGGGCGGCAGGTGAGTTGTGTGGTGAGTCTCTTCCCTAGGTAGAAGGGTGGGGTCCAGAGAGAGGGGTTGTGAGGAATCTCTGCAGAGAATGTAATACGTGTTTCCAGCAGTTTAGTGGACATCACGGACCTGTGTGAGACTCGTCTGCTTTAATCCAGAATGTGAGAGGCTGACTGGCTAGTTGCTAAGAGAATGGAGCGAAGAAGCCATTGTTGCTGCCTTGGGGTGGGCTTCACTCTCAGCGTCTCTCTAGGCGGAGGAAGCGGGTCCTGCAGCGCGGACGGGGCTATGCCCGTGAGAGGGGCTCTGAGATCCTGGGAAGATTATTCTGCGTCATCCAGGTGGGCCCAGTGTAATCACCTCGGGGAGGGGGCGGCATCCGGATTGCCAGGGCTCAAGAGGGATCTGGAAGTGGCGCTGGAAGAGAAGCATTTCCCCAAATCAACAGACCTGCAGGAGAGAAACCCCAGCGAGGGGGCGAGAGAGGAGATCCTGAGGGCCCCATGCTCGGTCGTCCCGAGATGGGACCCCTTTCTTCTCTCCCCCACCGCGTATTCGGATCCAGAAGGATCGGAAACCATGATTGGCAAGTGCGGGAAAGGATGAAGGTGCAGAAGGAGAAGCCGAGCGCCGCCTTCCGGGCGGGGAGCCAGCCTGCTCGGCCGGCCGTGGACGGGGAGAACCAGGAAACGGGAAGTTTTATTTGTTCTTCTGGATGGAAGATATGAATTGCCAAACCAAGACTTTTTTGATAACTTGAAAGGGTCCAGAAGAGTTATGAAACTTGCTCTAAATCTGATCCAGGGGCAAGAAAAAGCCAGTCCTGTGGAATGAACTGAACGGGCCCGTGAGAGAGAGAACGGAAGCTGCTCCTCCGTCGTATCCGTAAATTACGCTTGTGCGTCCCAGAGTTTACCTCATTGTCTCTCACAGTAACCCCAGGACGGAAGTATTGTTGTGAGGAGTAATAATAAACATTCCACAGATGAGGTAATCCAAGCTTGGGAGAAGTAAGGGGGTTTGTGCGAAATCCAAGACTGAAAACAAGCAGAGGCAGGACTTGAACCGCTGCTTCCTGATTCGACTTGCTCAAGAACCAAAATCCATGAGGACCTGGGATTCCCAAAGCATATTCTCAGAAAGTCCCAGATTTCTCATTAGGAGCCTTGCTTCCGGCTTGCAAGGTGTTAACTCTTCATCCTGGGCCCAGATGTGTGTAAGTAGGTGATTTTGTGGTAAAACACAAAATCTTATGCTCTTTTCACTTAGCACAAATATGTTTTAGGGGATTTTGGTTGGCGGGAGGGGGGATGGGGAGGTGGAGGAGTGGAATATCTGCTGCGCTGCCTTTCCCGGGGAAGATATCTTGACTGTTGCTTTGGGGATCAGGCCATTCTAAGTGGAATTGCCTAGAGGAGAACCGAAATGGAGAAGATGGAAATGGCTACAGTGGGTCATAGGTCAAGTTCTCTTTGGAGGCCTGAAGATTCCACTGAGGCTCACCTGAAATGAATGATCTTTCCTTTTTTTGTGGGAACAAATTGGCTTAACCTAGTGCGGCTGTTGTCTGTGTGCTCAGGGCAGTCACAAGGAGCTCTGTGTGCCCTTTGCCATGGAAGATCATGACATTCCTAGGCTAAGTAGTAGCTCTTTGCAGGGAAAATATGCTCGCTTGGTTCTGTGCAGTTGGGGAGGACCTGCCCCTTAATGCCTTAGATGAGGTAGGAACATTTCTGTTCCAGGGGAGGAAATAAAAGGGAACCCTCCTCCCCACGTTGCATCTGTTTCTGGGTCGT
>CAUYSK010114677.1:0-13939 GCA_963575035.1 Avahi laniger
TGTCCAATTAATTTCTTTCTATTTTTGGTAGAGACGGGGTCTCGCTCTTGCTCAGGCTGGTCTTGAACTCCTGAGCTCAAACAATCCGCCCACCTCGGCCTCCCAGAGTGCTAGGATTACAGGCGTGAGCCACCGCGCCCGGCCCGACATATGAGTTTTGAGAGTGGTTCACAATGTAATTGTTCTCAGCTGAGAGAAAGAATAAAGTAAATGTGGTAATGTAGAAAACATTGTAAAACACAATGTTAACTGAAAATACATGTCTAATAGTTCATATAGAGTATATTTCCATCTGTACAAGAGAGAAAAGATATATATATACATTATACACACAGGTTGAGTATCCCTAATCCAAAAAGCTCTAAAATCCCAAACATTTTGAGGACTGACATTCTGCTCAAAGCAAATGCTCGTTGAGCATTTCAGATTTTCCAGTTAGGGATGCTCAAGCTGTAAGCATAATGCAAATATTCCAAAACCTAAAAAAATCCAAAATTCAAAACATTTCTGGACCCAAGCATTTCATATACGGGATACTCAGAGAGAGAGAGAGAGAGAGTGAGTGTGTGTGTGTGTGTGTGTGTGTGTGTGTGTGTGTGTAGGGGGTGTATATAAATAAATGTTCACCAATCAGATTGGCAAAAAAATTCAAAAATGTGAAAATATCCAACTGTTAGATTAGCTCTAAAATTAGACCACTCTCATACATTACTGGTGGGAATGAAAACTGGTAAAACCTCAATAGAAAGAAATTTGTCAAGAGCTATTAAAATTACAAATGCAGATACTCCTGAGAAGTATGTACAAAATTACATATGTATAAGGTTATTAACTATAGCATTATATATAATACAACAAAGGAGAACAATCTAAAGGTCTTTCAATAGGAAACTGGTTTAAATAATATATTCATAGTATGGAATTCGATGCAGTTATAAAAAATGAGGAAGCTGTCTACCTACTCACATGGAAAGATCTCTAAAATTTAAACTTAAAACGCCGGGCGTCGAACACTATATTTAACATACCACTTTTTCATGTTAAAAAGGAGTGTGAAATGACAGAGTACATAGCCTAATCAAATGGAAAACTTACTTGTAAAGGTAATACTCTGCATGATCTACTTCTTCTCGAGATGAAATATTGTCCACAAACTAAAAGACAGAAAAAGAAATGCTTGGTTGCATACAAATTATGTCACATCTTTGGGCTAGGGCCTAGGCCACACATTAACCTTGAAAGAGACAGGACACCCATTTTATTGGAACAATGGTCCCATGGTATGGCTCCATCCTTGAAACCCCTTTATACAAATGCAAAGAATATACAATGACTTCTCTTCCTGCATGTAGAACAACCTCGATCAGAAAAACTGAAAGCCAAACACGAACCTTGCTCAGAACCAACAGCGAGCCCCACTGATTATATTTATAAACTAGTCATCTATTTTTCCCTTTATCTTTAAACCTTGATATTTTCTCTACGTTTCAAACTCCAAGTACATGAGAACACACAGCTGAAAGGATGACGACTCTGATGGCTGAACAAATATTTCTCAGAACATAAAAATTTTAATTTAGAGAACTGTGTCTTATAACCATTTTTCCCACTCTAAGTTTTGTTATGGACCAATCTATGATTCCTTTACTAACAAAATCTCCCTTCAGACCATAAAATCTGAGTACACTCCTTAACTACAGCCCAAATAATCAAACAGGAGAGATTATTCCAAGGATAAATTCTAGCTTTAAGTAGAGACTCAGAGGTGAAAAAAAAGAAAAAAATAGAGGAGACAATGCAGGTTGTGAATATAATTAAAACTTCATGAAGAGGGAGAGTAGAGTAAAAATGGGCAGACTTTCTAAAAATGTCTGGGACTTATGGATTTGATTTAGACATCCATTAAGGGGCAGATAAAATGTCTTTCAAACACAGGACTTGAGCTTAAAAACCAGCCCTGATTGTTTGCGGTATGGCACAAGCAGATGGCATAGCCCCTCGGGGACTTCGTTGTTCCATCTGCACAAATAGGATAAAGGCACCTGCCCTGAAAGAATAGGAGGCACCAATGAGAAAATGTATGTGAAAGGTATTTAAACCTTGGAGAACTACCTAAACAAACACCAGGTATTACGGCATACAGAGGCTTTACCCATCATGCAAGGGATGAACCAATGGCTTTTCAGTTCTCCAATATGCCACTTATTACTCTATGACATTTACGTTATGACCAGTTAAATTGTTTCCTGACTAAAAGGAGAATATCAAGAGGTAGAAAGAAGGACTACGACTAAAAAGGAAGGTAATTCCTTTTCCTCCTCTAGATTTAGTAATATCTTGAATTTTATGGTGCCTTAATTTCTACAAAAAGCTTTCACAACTAAAATCTCACTTTAGCATCACATCATCCCTGCAAGGAAGATAATACTGTACCCATACTGGAAATGAGGAAATTGAATATTTCCCCATTGCCCAATATCGTAAAGTGAATCACAGTAAAGGCAAGACCAGATATATTTGAGGAAGGCAACAGAAGAGAACAATGTCACAGATATCGGGATTTGAATTCCAAGTTTTCCACTTATAAGCTGTGTGAACTTGAGGAAGTTACTAAACCATTCTATGTCTTACATGTAAAATGGAGATAAGGCTTATCTCATAAGGCTGCTGTGAAAAATTAACAAAAATGATGTAAGTTCAGAAACTAATACTGACATAGAGAGTATTCAGTAATTACTATTCCTGATTCCTAGCCTAACGTTATTCTTCTGTCCACTGCTTTGCAGTAGGTTAACACTAACATTAATATCCATTCTTTTATAGACTTTCTCAGCTGTCAAAAACACTTCCAATACTAACAATAGTATTACTTTGGAGGATGTATCAACTTTATCATACAGCAGAAGGTCATATCCTGGAAAAATTACAATAAATAAGATACACAATAATGATTACGAATGTTACAGTTTGGTAAATTTATTACCTTTTATTTCAGCTAAAGAAATTTACTACTATATCATAAAATAAATATTAGTAACTATAAAAACATTAACATACCCTGGAAAATTACTTCCTATGAAGGGTATTCTTTATTTACACAGCGTCATCTATATAAAGAGCCTTTCTGGCTTTCTTTCTTCTTCTTTTAAAATATATATGTTTAAATTTTCTTACCCGTCCTATTGTTAAAGAACTAACAGGCAACTTTCTTTCATATGTTTTATCCATTAAAGATGCGAGATCGGCTGTGAAGACAAAGAATGAAAAAGAACCGTGTTAAATCTACATATTTCTTAAGAAAAATCTAACAAATACAATTCCTGCCACATAGCTGCCAATATTATGATGTCAGTATTAAACCAGATGCTCTTCCTTGCTCTTTTTTAGAAATTGTTGTTATATAAATTAAAAGATAAAGGAAAATTAGTAAAATTTTAAAATGATTTTATTAAAGATTATAAAAAAACTCTCAGTACATATTTAGCTTTTAAAAAATGAATCAATGAAATATCTCTGGAAGGTGACACAAGAAAGTGTTATTTCTGACAACTCCAGGAAAAGAGATTAGATGATAGGAGGTCAAGGGAAGAAGATTCTTCATTACTTATACATTTATTCCTTTTGAATTTTGAAATATATTAGCTGTATATTAGGTAAATATTATATATTAGCTATTCAAAAAATTTAAAAATTAAAATTTATCAAGTGACTTTTATACATTCCCTGAACAAATCACTCTGGCTATCCTTAATGATTTTGGGCCTGAACTACTCCTATGTTGGTCCCTTTCAGCAGAATAGCCATAGGAATACTTAGTATTTCCGAGATTACACTTTTATCTTAGAGTCTAAAAAGATATGAAATACTAGGCAACATACTCTCCAAAATGTTTATCTCACATCTTCTCATTGCTTCTCAAATTTACAATATCCTCTTTCCCCTTCTCCCTTCACCCTCACTCTCGGCTCGTGAGTTTGTGTCTCATTTCACTAAAACAGAAGCAATTAAAAGAGAACTTCATCCTCCTAGCACAAATCTACCAGGCTACTAGCATCTGTGCCCATATACTCTGCCTTGCATTCTGTTATAAAGGATGAACTGCATTCAACAGAAAAGCCCTCCCTTGCTCGCTTATCTCCTACAGCTACTTCTTTTCTCTGTTCCTCTTAGCAGCAAGACCGCTCCAAAGAGTCATCTCTGATAGCACCATTACTACTTCCTGAGCTCCCACTCTTCAACCCACTCCACTAACACCAGTAACCACCTCCATACTATTAAATTCAGTGGGAAATTCTCTGTCCTCATCTTACTTGACCTCTCACTAGCAATTAATACAGTTGACCATTCTACCCTTCATGAAATATACTTTTTTGTTTCTTTCTTGTGTTTCTTTGCACGATTGCTTCTTCTTGACTTCGAAATGCTGGGGTGCCCTAAGTCACAGTAGTAGACTCTTCCCTTCATCATCCATGTTTGGTCCCCAGGTGATCTCACTCTCTCCCACAGCTTTAACCATCACCTAGAGATTGTTGACTCCACACGTACACGTCTACCCTGACCTCTGCCTTTAAATCCAGACTTGTATTTCCAATCGCATGGGTGATATCTCCATTTGAGTGTCTAATAGGCATCTAAACATTACCTGTCCTCTTATTTCCTCCTCTTTTCACTCTAAACCTCTTTTCCCTTCTCAGTAAATGGCTACTATATCAGCTGGCTTCCTCAGGCCAAAAACATAGGTGTCATTCTTGACTCCATTCTTTTCACACTGTATAACCAATTTGTCAGGAAATCCAACAGACTTTAGATTAGAAATATAAATACAAGTATATATTTCTCATCACCACCATTGCTAAGCCTCCAATCTTTCTCATCTCCTGACCTCACCTTAACAATTGCTCCCACCCTTACAAACTAATCTCCACCAGCCTTTTAAAAGATGAATCGCGGTGGGGTGGGGGTAAGGGCAACACACATAACCTAAACATCTGTACCCCCATATTATGCTGAAATAAAAAAAAAAAAAGATGAATCAGATCCTATTCTTTTTTTCGACCAGACAGTAACTTCCTATTACACTTAGGATAAAATTCAAAATATTTTCTAGGACCTACAAATGCCTACATATGCTAGTATGTTTTTGTTTGCTTGTTTGTTTTTGTCTGTTATACTAAAAGTAAAATCCGTGAAGGCAAGGACTGAATTCACTGTCATACGTATTCTTAGTCCCTAGAGTAGTCCCATAAAAGGCACCTGGTAAATAGCTAAAGAAATGAATCAAAGAAAGGAAAGGAAGAGGAAAAAAGAAGTGATTGGATTTCCAAGGCTTTTTTTACCCTCTGGTGGAAGAAATTAATATCAAGTAATAAGGAAATACTCAGAGATAATCAATTAACAAGTGTTAGTTGAAAACCTATTGCTTTGCATTTCACCATTTTTTCCTCTCTTCTTTCCCTGGGGTAATGATCTCAATGACTCAGTTACTTGGGGAAAACAACCTTGTGAAGCCCCTAAAACCTGATATGATGTAAAATTATGATGTAAATGATGTAATTAGCTTTTCCTATGACTATTTTAAAGGGATTGAAACAGGTGATTTAAGAATATTTAAAAAAAGTCTTTAAAATTCCTTTACATTAAGGCAATTAATATCATTATATCTACTTATTCACAGAATAGATGTTAAATAGCTCTCTCATACCAAAAATCTTTATATACACTTCATAATAGAGGCTCTTGTGTTGAGATCATAGGCAATATAAAGAATCGCCTCTACTCAAAATTTATAATTTAAGTTAAAAAAAAAAAAAAAGCAGGATCAGTATCTCCTGGCCTAATTAAAATGGCCCACAGGCCCCTGTTTTTTTGTGGGTTTCGCATACTGCACAATGTACAACCAAACATAGGAGTGAGCTGGATTTACTGATCACCTTTGTAGTGGGGTAACTCAAGATTCCATCTGAATCTCAAACACCAAGGCATCTTCAGGCAAGTGAAATTGGCTGGGGCCTCAAAAAAAAGGCAACAGCTGCAGAGCTGGCATCTGATGAATAACATTTGCATACTGCAAGTCAGAGAAAGGTTTGCTGCTAGCTACACTATGCGACCAATCCCTTGACATCACAGCATTGCAGTGATGAACGAGGCAGAAAGCTGCACAGAGCAGGGCTGGCTGGGAAAGCTGGGACAGCTGTGGCCTGCAGAGGGCCAGCACCACAGGCTTCTGGACTTTGGGCTTCCACACTCAAAATCACACTTCATGTTTCAGGGAGAGGCCAAAAGATGCCCAGGTTTTGTTCAAAGGGATGTGCCAAAGAAGATGCTTTTTTGCTTGTTACTTTGCTCCTCAGGAATACATGATGCAGCTGATGGTTGTGGACAAAAAAGACTATACAGGAAAATGGATCTGAAACTTGAAATCTTCATTTGACAAAACTTAAAGCTGTACAGCCAATGTGGAAGTACTTCTGGAAAATAAAATGTATACTAGTATAAAAATGTCCTTCTTGTTTGAAGACAATACTATTCATAATCTAATGACATAAAAAATCTTATTGAGGACCCCGCGCTATTCCAAGTATGGGGAGTATAATGGCACACAAACCTGGTTGAGAATTTGCATCACCCGAGGGGTTTAAAACTTCAGTTCCTAGGCCTCTTGCCCAGAGGGAGATTCTAATTCCTAGATTTGAGGTAGGGCCAGGTATCTCCAAACTTTTAAACGATAGCCCCAGGAGATTGTAGTATAGCAGTCAAGCACTAGAGTCAATCATATTTGAGAACTACCATGGAGGGAACACAAAATAAGCCTTGGCTATCGCTCCTAAGCTCAAAGACAACACTAAACAGGAATTCTATTGCTGGAATAAGATGAATTAAATATCTTTTAAAAAAAATTCCTCCAACTATAAAAATAAAACAAATAAAATATTAATTTTTTTTCCCAAATATATGATTGAGCTCTCAAGAAGGCAGATATAATTGTCAGAGGCCAAAAGCAAAACGGGAGTACAAATTTTAAAGGAGGAAAGAGGGTGGCAGTCACTCCAAGAGCATCAGTGGATCCGAAGGGATGCAGAGGTTTGGTTTTAATGACTTACGGGGGGCGGGGGTGGGGGACTCAGAGGATAAAACCTCTTTTGTAAGATGAGAAGCTAGTTCAGAGATCCTCAGGTAAAGCCAGGACCACCTATGGCTACACCTGTAGTGAAAAGGTAAACTAGAAAATACTGCATTCTACAAAGTAAATGGTGAGGACTGTTTTCCCCTGAGGATTCTAGACTACCAAGTCAGCTCTCATGTTTCTTGGGGACTTAAATCCACACTTCCTTTGTGATTCAAAATATACCAAGCTAAGAATTTTGTTTAAAGAGTTTATTTCACTACATGAAATTCTAAGAAATATAAATGAATCTATAGTGACAAAAAGCCTATCAGTGGTTGCCTGGGAATCTGGGTTCTGGGGCAGAAAGAGGAAGAAGATGATTACAAAGGAATAGGAGAAAACTTTAGAGGGTGACAGATAAGCTCATTATCTTAATGGTGATGATTTCATGGACATATATGCCTTTACATTAGGTCAAAACAAATCAAATTGCACATTTAAATATGCAGTTTATTTTATGTGAAGAATACCTCAAGAAAGCTGTAAAAAAGAAACTATAAGTTAAAAAAGCAAGTTAGACACAGGTAAGAATTAGTGAATAGAAAGATAGATCTAAAAGAAATTATACAGACTGCAGCAAAGACGAAAATGAGAAGTATTTAAGAAGAGTTACGAGGTATAGAAAATAGAAGGCTAAAATATATATTTTTTTCCTTTTCTTTTGAGACAGACTCTCACTCTGTTGCCTGGGCAGTGCTGTGGCATCAGCCTAGCTCACAGCAACCTCAAACTCCTGGGCTCAAGCAAGCCTTCTGCCTCAGCCTCCTGAGTAGCTGGGACTACAGGCATGTGCCACCATGCCTGGCTAAATTTTTCTATTTTTAGTTGTCCAGCTAATTTCTTTCTATTTTTAGTAGAGATGGGGTCTAGCTCTTGCTCAGGCTGGTCTCAAACTCCTGAGCTCAAACAATCCTCCCGCCTCAGCCTCCCAGAGTGCTAGGATTACAGGTGTGAGCCACCGTACTTGGCCCTAAAATACATTTAACAGAATTTTCAAAAGATGTTAATAGAGTGAATGGCGAAAGGTAATACATGATGAGATAACGGCTGAACATTTTTTTAGAATTGACGAAAGATACAGGTTTTCAGATTCAGGAAACACAAAATGTCAAGTCAAATAAGTAAAATTAAACCCAACCATGATACATTACTGTGAAAATGAAGAATGACAGCATTTCAAAAGTGGCCAGAAGTAAAAGAGAAATTTCTTACAAAGGAAAAACAACTACATGCCAACAAGTGTTTTCTCAATAAGAATGATGGAAGACTGAAAAGAGAATAAGATGTTCAAAATATTGAGAGTAAATACTATCAACCTAAAACTGCATATTTAGCAAAACTGTCTTTTAAGAATAAGGCCAAAATATTAACCATACTAACCATAAAATACAGAAATAAATCCAGTTGTATCAGTAATCATCAAATGCAATGTAAATAGACTAAACTTTCTAGTTAAAAGATAATGATTGTCAAATTGGTTATAAAACCACAGTAGTGTGCACCTGTATTCCCAGCTATTTGGGAGGCTGAAGTGGGAGGACTGCTTGAGCACAGGAGTTCAAAGCCAGCCTGCACTACATAGTAAGATCCCTCTTAAAAAAAAAAAAGAATAAGGGCAAAATGAAGATATTTTTGCATTTTTGGACAAACAAAAACTAAGAAAATTTATTGGCAACAAATACTAAAGGAACTTTTTAGAAGTTGTGTTTTTTATAAGATGTGTTTTAGGAGGAAAATAATCCTTTATGTAAAACTTGAGATGCTAGAAAGAATGGTGAGTAAATAAAATTGGTTAGGTCTGGGGGAAAATTGTTTAAATAATCATGTTATGTGCATGTTTTAAAGGATAAAGCTTTAATATTAGACAATGGCATATGGTGGAGGTGTGGACTTACAGTGTTCTGAATTTAAAGGAGAGAAGAGTGTGGTGAGCGCTGGAATTTAAGTGAAATACCCATGTTAGGAAGTCACAGGGCAACAGTCTCTAAAAGAGTAGAAATAGAGGATATAATCTCCGGACCAGTGGAAGTGAAAAGACATAAAAACCAAAAACACCCTTAATTGATCCAAAAGAAGTAAAAAAGAAAGTAAAAAATCAAGATGACACTAACCATAAAATATAGAAATAGATCCAATTGTATTGGTAATCATCAAATGCAATGTAAATAGACTAAACTTTCTAGTTAAAAGATAATGATTGTCAAATTGGTTATAAAACCACAGAAGCTAGCTATATAAACCATGTAAACACAGAAGAGTTGAAAATAAATGCATAAAAAATATACTAGGTAAACAGCAGCCAAAAGAAAGCTGGTACAGTTGTATTAATATCAGACACAAAAGACTTAAAGGAAAACCCTTAAAGGCAGTATTTTCACAGATTAGGTGGGTTATTACGTAATAATCGATTCATTTTGCCAGGAAGATAAATTTAACCTGGCGTGTACAAAATTAACACAGCTTCACAGTACGTAAAATTCTCTGAAAGAAAATGGCAATCTGCTTAATAGTCACAAAATCTGTAGTAGAGATGTGCTGGAAAACAAGCCTCTTATAAGAAGAGGGTGGTCTCTAGAGCAAAGTTGTGATAAGGAAGGTCACAGAAGAAAAGAATTCTATTGAATCCCAGTGGCTTTAGGTGAGAAATGGTTTCAGTTTTCCCTTTCTACATAGCTGTAGGTTACTGTTACCCATTCAGACAACACTAAACTCTTTCTGTGCTTAGGGCCATTTGTGTATCTTATCTAAGTTATGTAATAAAGAAACAGATACAGGTTATTATTGTCCTTCTAGAAAAAGTGATCTTAAAAACACCGCTGAAACAGTGTTTTTGTTTCCCACATTTTAGAATAAAAACAGGACAAATGACATAAATTAAGCAATGAAGTAACAGAAAGAAGTACAGAAAATTAACCTACGAACCAACTTGGATATAGAGTTTTAGATTTCCTTCTATTTGTCTCTCTGTCACCAGGAGATTAAAACAAATAGATCCAATAAAGGAAAAATATGAAAGCAAGCTTTGTATACACATATACTAAGAAAATGAGGCTAAAGGAAAATGACATGTACAAGTTAAACTCATCTCTAGAATTGCCAGAAGATGGTAAATATGAAAATTAGGAAATGAATAGATGTCACAGAGATGCAAATATTGGCAACTTTAGGAAAGCAGACTTCAGAAAATCTCCCTCAGGTCTTAAGAGGATTTAAAATATCGGTACAAGTCAAAGGCCTCCATAGCCAAAATGACACAGCAAAACTAAGCCTCAGCTAAAATGGGAGAAGTGTCTGTGAGAGACAGACCTGAATTCAAATGTGTCAATGGTATAATACTCATTGGATTCAAAGAGGAAGTTAACAAAAAAACGGACAAAGCAAAACAGTAACCAAAACCAAAAGATGTCCCTTACTTTGTGATTACTCAAATAGAAAAATTAGAAAAAAAAATTTAATTTAGGAGGGCTCAGGAATCCAATTCAGTTTAAGTCACCTAGGCCCTTAGTGCCTAGCAGAGTGACTCAAGTGACTTTCCTCTCATGGAGCCAAGGGAGCTTCCCCATCAGGCCTCCCTCCTACCAATACCCTACCCAGTTCCCCTGTTGTTTTCTCCTACTCACTGTGGGCCCCATTTTGCAATTCAACAGCTGCTAACTGGTTAATGCTAACTTTCATCTTGTACCTCTCCAACACATCTGTAAGTTACTGGAGGACTTTTGGAGACAATGTTTTAATTCAGTATTTATTTTAGCCAAAGGGAAGCACAGTAAGGAAACATTCAAAAACTGAAATCTTCTGACTGAAGTAGGGAAGCCCAAGAACTCCTATGGCTCTATAGAGCACAGTTGGAGAACTATTGCCCTATCAATAAAAATATCAACTGCAATGGATTAAAGTGTCTCAACTATTTAAATCCATGAGTTCATTAATGACATTAATAAATGAGAAAGAATGATAGAATTGAAATAGCAATAGTTTGCTGCTCCTAATGAAATAATGGATCTAAGCAACGACCATGAATGGCCTTTAACATGGCAGAAGGACAACTAAATGCTATGTGCTTCCTGACAAAAGTAAACACTTCCTATGAAGTATTCATGCCAAAAGAAAAAGAAAACAAACAACGAAAAACAAGCCCTGAATCTAATCAAGTCTTTTTCACCAACTACAAGTTTTATAGCACATATGGAAGGTAGAGGAACACATTAAACACCACTGTAAGGATGAAATCAGCAAATCTAGAGTATGGGAAACTCTACCAAAGACCTGTTTTCTTCAACAAGTAAACTGCAAGAAAGAGAGAGTGAAACCTATAGATTAAAAGATACAAGAGACATCTCAACACACTGCAATGTATGGACCTTATCTGGATCCCATTTTAACAAACTGTAAATTTAAAAAAGAAATATATAAGACATTTGGAAAATGTGAATACTGGTGAAATATTTAATGTTATGGAATTACTAATTTTATGAGAATGGTATTATAGTTATGTTTTAAAAAATCCTTATCTTTTAGAGGTATCAAAACATATAAAATGATCTGATAATTAGGATTTGTTAAAAAGTGATCTGGTGAGGGGATCGGGGTTGATGAAACATTGGCAGGGAATTGATAACTGTTAAAGCTGAGTGACAGTATATGGAGGTTTATACTCCTCTCTCTCTTCTTTTGTATATGTTTCTACAAAAAAAGATTTAAAAAGAGGCAAGAGAAAGGGGGTACTTATCAACCAATTTTATTGTACAGGCATTATTTGGATCCTGATTCAACCAAACCATTAATTAAAAAAAAAATTTATGAGTGTGTCAGGGATATTTGAACACTGATTGGATATTTCATGATATTTAAATGACTATCAATATTTCAGGTGTAATAATGGTATTTAAAAGCATCCTTATCTTTTGGAGATACGTATTAAAATATTTACAGACGAAATGATTTGCTGCCTGGGATTTGCCTCCAAATAATCCAAAAGATCGGGATGGGTGAGCAGAAGCAGAGATAAAATAAAGACTGGCTATCAGCTGGTAATTACTGAAACCAGGTGAGGGATAAAGGGAATTCCTTATACTGTTCTCTCTACTTTTGCATATGTTAAAGCATTTAAAAAAAATTAATCTATAGTGTCAGAAGTCAGGATAATGGTTATCTTTGAAGTGAAACGTGGGGACCAGAACAAGAGCTTCTGGAGTGGTAGGAGTGTTCTATTTCCTACACAGGTTTGCTCACTTTGTGATAATTCATCAACCTAAATATTGTGATTTGTACATTTTAGTATGTATATTACGCTGCAAAACAAAGTATTTCTTAAAATGAAGAATTCTACTATTTTAATGCAAAGGGAAGACCCTCTGGCACTCAGGTACTACTACACTGTAATCACTGAGAAAGCTTTTTTTGAGCGGAAGGCAACAGAATACCGTATGACCCCAAGCAAATGTTAGACTCTAGCCTCAGTTTCCTCCTCTCTGAAGTGGAATAATAGCAGCTGCCTTAGCCGGCTGCTGTGAGAAGTGCTTAGCACAGAGGATGGCACACAGCTGGCACCGAACGAGGGCTGCATTCTGGCTGTCAAGTCTCCTCAGAGACTTGGTACACCGCACCAAGGCGCGGTAACGCGTCCTTCAAGCTGTCGGCGGTAATAAACTTCCCTCATACTGGGGGCCGGACAGACCCCTAGTAGCCCGCCCTGAAAGGCACTAACAGAAAACTACTAATGAGACTGAAGACAGGAGGCCCCAGAACCGAATTCCCATTCAGACAGAGGCCGGAACGACCCCAGCCATGGTATTCCCGGGCTGGAGGCGAAATCCTCCATCCAGCACACGGAAGCTCACACCCACATGCCGGCACCGCCCCTCGAGGACACGCTGTCCAATAAGGGCCGGAGAAATGAATGCCTCATATCTGCGCTCCTCCCTCCTCCAATCAGCGAGCCTGTTCCGGGCACTTCACTGCCCTGCAGCTCGCGGCGTCCAATCGCCGCGCTCCACATGCTGGGCCGCCCTAGGCGCATGCGCACGCTCCCCAAAGGCCTGCGCTCTGCGCGGGCTCCCTGGCTAGGCGGCGGCTTCCCGCAGAGGCCACACTGCCATCTGCTGCCCGATCATTAGGCAGCCAGCGACAGGTGTCCACCCCGACCACTCAGCGCGTGGCCTCACTGCCCAGTGCCAGTAGTCGAATCCAAACACTCAAAAATTAGGGAAAGCAAGTAGTTATGTCACGTAGAAGAGAATAGTCTGTTTCAATGAGACCCTGTGACAATTACATTCTATTACACGGTAGGAAAAATATCCTCTCAAAAGGCCTCTTTTTATTCTAAGCAAGGTGAGTTCCAAAACCTTATTTCATCTCACATATTTTATATAGGGGTAAACACAGGGGGCCTAGGCCCTCATTCATTCCAGATATTTCTATATGCCAGGCACCGAGGCAGGCATTATCATCATCTCTAATTCATAGGTACAGAAACCCAGGGTAGTGACAGCTGAAAGCCGTGGAACTGAGATTCAGACCCAGATGTCTATCTCCCAAGTGCAGACTTTTCACATCACACTACATAAGGAAAGCCCAAAATGCTGCAAGAATATGAGGTAGGAAAAATCAATTCTGACTGCATAGAGATTCAGAATGTATGGAGGGTATTCTAGGCAGAGAGGACAACAGTCACAGTGGCAGGGAAGAATTCAGTAATTGGTGGCTAGGACTGCTTTTGTAAGTAAACTAGTCTTAACAGAGGACAATTACTTCCATGTGATATTTATGCATTAC
>CAUYSK010114678.1:0-105092 GCA_963575035.1 Avahi laniger
GTTGTTTGTGCTCCTTACAGGATGGGATTTCCTAAGGTTTCATTCTGGGAGTCATTTCTCTTTCTCAGAGATCTTATCTATTCTTGTTTCTTCAACTATTATCTCTATACAGATAGTTCTAAATTGTCATCTCCAGACACATAGTTTTACGTGCCAATAGGATGTCCTCCAGACACTTCAAACTCATTGTATTCAAAGACAAACTGCTCATTGTCACTCCATGGGAGTTTCTTGACTTTTCTGTTTTATTCAATTACATTATAATCTGCAGAGTCATCAGTAACCTTTTTAAAATTCTTTCTGATATCTAAGTTATTCAATTTGTATCATGGACAGAGGAAAGAATATCTTCCCTTTTCCATTCCTTCGTCTATGATCCTAACTAAGTCTCTTATTATTTCTGATCTGCTTTCTGTAATAGTCTTTATTCACATCTTGTCTATTCTACAGCCAGTCCATCTTTTGCACCAAGGCCACATTCCTCTTCCTAAGGTGCATCTCTAATTTCATCTGGCCTCCAGATTAAAAATAAAAAGAAAACAAAACTTTATTAGCTCCCTACTTTCTACATAATTTAGAACAAACTCCTCTGGTATTCAGTGCTCTCTATGATAGACTATCAATTTATCATTGTAGTTTTATCTTTTATTACTCCCCTGTTTATGCCCTCCATTCTAATGAATTATTCATTATTCTATGCACGTTTTCTTTTAACCATGGCTTTGCTCTACATAGAATAATAATAGCTATCTCTTTTACAGGACTTTATATGTTCCAGGCAATAATCTAAGTACTTTGTGTATATTAATTCATTTAATTATTACAGCAATCCTAAGAAATATGTATTATTACTAGCTCCATTTTATGATAAAGAAGTCAGGGTGAGAACGTTTAAGTGACTTGTCCTGAACCACATAGCTGATTGATAGTAGAGACAGAATTGACATCCAGGTAGAGTTCAAGTTCTTAGTCACTATGTTCTTTTGCTTCTTCTCTTGTCAAATTCCTAACCATGCCTCAGTATGGATCAAAATCCTCACCATCCACCAGGGCCCATGTAAGTGATGTCTATTTTTGTCTTCACAAATAGTGGTGATTTTTCCCTGCCTTGAGCAGCATAGCAATTTGACTTTCTACATTTCTCCCATTATATATACCATGCATGGTAATTTAGTTTCTCTCTATTTTTATTCCTTGACTAAATAAATAAGACTCTGTTCTTGTTCTCAAGGAGGTCACATTCCTGTATATTGAAGCATTCAGCAAAGACATGTCCTATATTTAATTAATGTTTATTTAAATTAATTAATGTTATTGAAATCAATAAGGGACTCATTCCCAAGCCCAGAAACCAAGACAGATAAACTAAAATGTTTACTGTAGTTTTTTTTTTAATCATAATTATTTGTGATTAGGGTATGAAAGAAAGATAGCCCCTTAGCATTACTTTATATTGAACTTTAGCATGTATTTTGATTTCTAATTCCATACCAGAGTTCTTTAGCAGTTCAAAATTACAAATAAAATAACAAGGGGGTGTTTACTACGATTTTTGTTAAACTTTACTAAACTTCACACCTTCAGGTGTAATTCAAACAAAGCATCCTGGAAACCTTTCTGGTTCTCTGATGGATTAAGCATTTGACTTGTTTTTGGCTTCAAGGTATTCTATTCCTTTGCTTTAAAATGCTTACTCACACTCCTGTTCCTATCTTCTATTCCTTGGAAACACACTTTTTTTTAGAGGGACCCAGTGCAACACTTGTTTGCACTTGTTTGAATATAAAATAGAATAAACGCAAAGGCTGATAAAATTCATTTCTTTACTTCAGGTGTCACTATTAATGTAATGAACTCCTACAAATCCATTACCAGTTTGACACTGAGCACCAAGTGTTCAGATTCAAATTAAGCTCTCAGTCTGGGACAAAGATAGAAAATACCAAAGAACCAGAAATCAGAATTTTTCAAAACAGGATGCCCAATCTCCCAAAGGGTAAACTTTCATTTTGTGGGATTTGACCCAATCAGATCTTCATGCTACCTCTACATGTCTTCCTTGCTTTTATTTTTTATGAAAATTAACATTCAGCTGTGAATTTTCTTCCTGGAACTGTTTTCCCAGGTAACCAGAATGTGTATATATCTATTTGTCACACCATCTACAATGAAAATGGCAAATATTTGGGATGTTGCCAGAATCAGGAAGATCATTTCCTCAGTCCCACTCTCCACAAAGTGCTTTAGATGCACAATGAGCAGAGACCACTGTCACTAAAGGAGGATGCAGTCATGCTAATAAGATTGTCACCAACGCTGTAGAAGTTGAGATTTCTGCATATAAATAAAGTGAGAAGCAGTCAGGCAGCATCTACTTGAAATCAACTGTTAGAAGCTCTAGGTACCTAGTGGAATTATACTCTTTTATCAATGGATTTTAATTTCTCATTCTCTTTTTTATTCCTTTTGCATGATAGAGAATCTGTGTGGTAAACTTTGGCTAGAGTAAACCAGGTAACATTCAGTACAGAGGGTGAGTCCCTTGGAGTCATATAATGGACTCACAGCTTTAAAATTGAATATTATCTCATAGTCTCTCAGCCACAGAATTTTTGGCAGAAGTTTCTGGTATTGGGGCAGGGAGAGGAGGAGAATAGACCTTAAAAGACTGTGACTGCTATAGAATAGAGGGGTAGTTTACGGCCACGACTGGTTCTTTGTTGAATAATCCACCTGTCTGGGGAAATCAATCTTTACAATGGTATCCACAGATTACAGTGTGATTCCCAGGTAATTCTGAGGGATCAAAGGACTCCTCTTGGCCACCTAGATCAGTAGAATCCAATTCGGTAATTAGTAGATGATAGATGTCATACTTAGTTCAAAATGTTATTTGGTTGACAGTATGTCATTAGAATATTCAAATACTTGAATACCCTACAACAGAGTTTTATCTTATTCCACATTATGAACTTAAATGTATACATTTTGTGACTAATTTAACATTACTACTTAATTTTATATAGGAATATGTTGTATGAATATGAATAATATCAACTCTTATTTTTCTTAAAGAGATATTGTTTGAATAAATGAGAAAACATAAGAAGATTGTGAATCTTAAAAGAAAATTATATGAATTAAAAATATCCACTAAATTTTTAAATCATAAATACCAGTGCTTCCTAGGCACAATGATTCCATTTCATTTAAGTCAAATTTAACAGGTGTTTATTGAGTTCTGGCTAAGTGCCAGACAGTGTGGTCAGTAGATATTGTGAAGCTAAGCAAGTAAAACATATTCTCTGCCTTCAGCACGTTTGCAGTAGGGAGGAGGAAGACATTTATAAGGCATAGAGATAATGCACAAGGAATTTGTTAGTAATGTATACGATTGAATTAAATCTTCATTAGTGTCTGAACCCCTTGACAGTCAAAGGGGTTTTAATCATCTTTGTAGCCAACGTTTAGTACATGGTAAGTTTGCAATCAGTTTGCCAAATTAAAAAAAAGTGAATAAATGTCACTTAACTACCCAATGCACACATTTATGCTCAATCATTATATTTGAAAAACCAAAGATCACCACATCTTTGTGAACACTGGCACGTTTTATAGGAAAAAAATCCCAATACTGATTATTTATTCAGTGTTCATCCAATGCCAGGCACTATGCTATTAGCTTTACATATATAGGCTTATTTAATCCTTGTGATAACCTGGAGAGGTTTAGTGAAGTCCAGTAACTTGTCCAAGATCCCACTGTTAATAAATGGAGGATTCAGGGCTTAAATCCAGTGTTGTCTAACGCCAAAGCCCATTTTCTCAACTGTTACACAGAATAGTGGCTAAGACATATTGAATATTTTTTTAAAAGAAGGACCAATAAGTTTGAAGAAACACTTTATTAAATTTTCAGAATTTTACTTCTATAATAAAAAATTCCTAAGAATAATGCTGAAAGTATTTCAGTCAGTGGTACAAAATAGTATTGGTGTTGACAGAGACTCTCAACCCATCTGGTCAGACAGGATCGGCTACTGTCTCATTCCCAAGGTGCTGGACAGGAGTGTAAATTTAACCAGGGAGCAGAGGAGTTGTGGTGGGGGTGGTGAGCCCTGGCGCGTTTGCTGAGGAGCAGGGCTCATGTGGGTGTTCAGCTTTGTGTGGAGAGGTGAGATCTCTGTGAGCACAACCAAGACAACTGCTGTTTTCTTTTGAACCTCCTCCCAGCCTTGCCATACCTCTTCTTCTTGCTATACTTCAGACTGTGGCTCTCTCTGCATTACTGTAGGGCCTAGAATTTCACAAGGGTGGTAGATGGGGCAATACTGGTTGCAGTGATGACTATTGATTTCCTAACACACTCGCACCTTTGGCATTGTTGGTAGAAACCCAACAACATGAAGTAGAACTGTGTATGACACATGTGTCATACCCAAACACATGTCCCTGGGGAAGAAACTTAATGCAACAAATAACCAAATTAGCAACCTTCTTCACATTCTTTCATAATAGCTTGTCCTCAACTTGAGTTAATATGGTATAATAAAAAAATGCTCTAAAGGTAGGAGGCTTTGGTTTCTAGAATTTTATTGCTAACTGGTTAATAACCATAGATTAGTCACTGTGTCTCTATTGGGCTCAGTTTCTTCATCTATGACATGTGGGACTTGTATTAGATGACTTCCAAAATCCCTCATGATCGTTAAAAAGATAAACAGTGTGTGGAAACAAACTTGGCCTAAAACATTTCAGCTGATTTTGCCAGTATATTATCTGTGTAAATCTAGGCAAGCACTATACAAACACACTACACACAAAGTAATATTGGAACATGAATCCTACTCTCCCTACCTTATAGGGCTGTTGTGATAATCAGATTGAAATAATGTTTGTGAAAGTATTTCATAAACTGTGAAGTACTTTGAAAAATTGAACTACTATTAAAATTTTGCATTTATTCTTCTAATCATGCATTCAAATTATTTCTGTAACTGGAATGTGATGTTCATAGTATTTGAGAAACTAAGATTCAATCATTTTCGCTGTATCATATGTTCATGTTAAAACAAACAAGTTCATAGACATAATAAGGTGTCAAGAAATGCCCTTTTCAAACAGTGAACTACCACTCCCGTGCACCAAAAGGTACAAGAAATCCATACAAAGTCTGATGGAAAAACATTTGAAGAACTTCTGCTAGTTTAGCACTACTATTCCATTTAGCTGTTTACATGTATAAAATGATCTTAAGTAAAGTCTGTCTTTATTGTGGAAATCATAAAAGGATGTCCATTTTAAAAAATAAAGTAGTTTGTTAGAGAAAGGAGAGGTAAAAAAATTGAAACAGTTTGTGCAGGGTGACTGTTACGGTTTGGATAAAGTTTGTTTCTACCAAATCTCATGTTGAAATTTAATCCCCAGTATTGTGGTGTTGGGAGGCGGGGCCTAGTGAGAGGTGTTTGGGTCAGGGGGGTGGATCCCTCTTGCATGGCTTGGTGCCATTCTCCCAGTAGTGAGTAAATTCTTGCTCTTCTAAGACTGGATTGGTTCTCCAGGGGAATGGATTCCTGTGAGAGTGGGTTGTGATAAAGCCAGGACACTCCTTGGATTTGGTCTTTCTTCAGACATGCCCACTTTCCTCCTGACCTTCTCCACCATGTTTTGACTCAACACAGATGCTGGAGGTGCCTCGCTTCTTGAACTGCATGCAGAACTGGGAGCTAAATAAACCTCTTCTCTTTATAAATTACTCAGCCTCAGATGTCCCTTTATAGCAACACAAAATGGACTAGGACAGTAACAGAATCAGTAAGATTTGCAACTCAACTCACATGAAACAGGCATATGCAGATATGATAATTTCTTATCTTTTTCATTGAGTTGGGCATAGTCTGGATTTTATTCTGGTTCAGCAGTAGCCTTATTTACTCATTTTTATCACAAATACGTATGTTATTTTGTTCATGCATTAAAATTGATTATCCTGGTTGCCCATAGATTAATTTGGTGCGTGTATGTGTGCTCACATGAGCATGTCTGAATAGCAGGTCTCAGATTCTGGATCACCTGCCATAGAATCTTCTGCTTTCTTTTTCAGGAGACTCTATCTTGCTGCAAAGAACACCCAGAGAGCAGGCTCCCAGGACATGGAGGTAAATATGGGACGTCAGCAATTACAGTGACTGATTGTCCACTCCCTCTTAGGTTTTGAGGGAGGCAAAGCAATGTGTGGCAAGAACCTTGGTCTGGGAATGGGACCTGAGCGCAGTTCTGGGCTCTAGTTTCTAGAGCGCAGTTCTGGGCTCTAGTTTCTGCATCCATACAATGGGGGAGGAGGGTCATTGTCCTAAGAGATCTCTGAACCTGTTTAGGAAGTAGGTAAAAAGAGAGACTACGTCAACATCTCTAATCATCAGGGAAATGCAAATGAAAATCACAGTGAGATACTACCTAACTCCAGTGAGAATAGCTTTTACCAAAAAATCCCAAAACAACAAATGCTGGGATGGATACAGGGAGATAGGAACACTTACACACTGTTGGAGGGACTGCAAACCAGTACAACCTCTATGGAAAATAGTATGGAGATACCTCAAAGAACTAAAAGTAGACCTACTATTTGATCCAGCAATCCCACTACTGGGTATTTACCTAAAGGAAAAAAGCACATTTTATAAAAAAGACACCTGCACCTGAATGTTTATAGCAGCACAATTCACAATTGCAAAGATGTGAAAACAACTCAAGTGTCCATCAATGCACGAGTAGATTAATAAAATGTGGTATATGTATACCATGGAGTACAACTCAGCCATAAAAAAATTGGTAAACTAATACCTCTTATTTTAGCCTGGATGGAACTAGAGACCATTCTTCTAAGTGAAGTGTCATAAGAATGGAAAAATATGTACTCGCCATTAAATTGGAACTAATTGAACAACACTTGTGTGCACATATGGAAATAAAACTCATCAGAAATCAAGTAGGTGGGAGGAGGAGGAGAGGATGAATAAATTCACACCTAATAGGTACAGTGCACACTATTTGGGTGATGGGCACACTTATAACTTTGACTCAAACCGTACAAAAGCAATTATGTAAGCAAAACATTTTTAACCCCATAATATTCTGAAATAAAGTAAAATAAAATATTAAAAAGTAAAAAGACATCACATAAAATGGGAGAAAATATTGGAAAAATGTATATTGACAAGGAACTTGTATCAAGACTATATAAAGAACTCTTTCAACTCAATAATAAAAAGACAAATAACCCAATTATTAGAAAAATAAAATGAAGCAGGAAAAAAACAACAACAAAAAAAAGAGAGTATGTCGTGGCAGTGGTGAGAGTGAAGAGGAGGAGGTTGTTGTGTGGATGGGTTTGAATCCTGGCTCTGCAAACTTATTGCAGCAGGAGCTTGTTATTAACCTCTTTGACCTTCTATTCTCACTTCTAAAGTGGACAAAGCAACAACTCCTTCATGAAGTTGTTATGAGTAGTAAATACACCAATTGTGTAAAATAATTAGCTCTCAACAGATCGAACCATTATTTCTGTATAACCTTGAGCAAGTATTTATCCTTGCTATATATCTGTTACTTCATTTGTGAAATGAAAGCAATATTGGTACTTAATAGCTGTTTTGAGGATTTAATGAGTCAATATATATAAAAGATTTGTAACAATGCCTGGTATAATGTAAATACAAAAAATATTAAAGAAAGAAAGGAACTCCAATTGGCAGCATTGGGTAGGGGAGCATTTAGATGAAATTAAGTAAAAGATAATTAAGATTTTGACAAAGTGCAAAAGAAGAATATTCAACCCATAGGGAAGAGCGCTAGCAAAATATCCCATGAAAATGAATGGTGCATTTGGTGTTGCTTAGATTTTCACATGATGGAAAATATAGTATTTATGGGCACATGCAGTAGGAGATGTGGTTGGAAATGGAGCTTGGGGCTAATGTAATGAAGATTTTGAGCATCATCATCTTATGTTTGCATATTTTGAACTGTTTCTTGGTTAAGTAGTTTGATTTTCAGCCTCATAAGATGTTTGGCAACATTAACTTTTTAATGAAATGTTTTCTATCCTCTCCCCCTAAAGACAGCTCTTCCTTCCTCTGTGCACCTTGGCATGTTGTATATAGAATATTTTAGTTATTTGTTTTACATGCATCTTTCTCATCCATTAGACTGTGGGCGACTTGGGGGCAAGAACTGCTACTGAGTCCTAATTGTGTAAATATTAATAACACATAACAAGTACTCAGGCCAATGCTCATTGTTGAACAGATAACTGGTTCCCTGAAGCAAGAGGAACCAGATCATGAGCAGGTCCCTCTCAGCGTGACTGCTGTGCTGGCTGAGGCCTAGGACTGCGTTTCAGGATGTTGCTGGGAGACTTTGTGAGCTAGGTCTCCAATGTTTGATCATTAGGTAGCAAATAAACACATTTTAAATTGGTCAGGACATACCTAGGTAGTTTTATTACTTCAATATTCCTTTTAATGTTATTTTCTTAATTTAAAAAATCTGTGCCTTATTTATTCATTAAAAGGAATATTAGATTTTTAAATACAAAATATAAAGAAGTCTTTGAAAATATGTTTCACAGTCTCTCTACCTAGATAACACTTGCTGATATTTAAAAAGAATAAAAATTATAGATGTACATGTTTAGAAATTTCAACGTGAACAGCAAGGTACAAGATAAAAAGTGACTCTCCACTTTCCCTCCTGCAACAAAATCATTGTCCAGTAGTTAATTTTTTGTTATTCCTTGATTTACTTTGAATGATAATGTACGACATATATAATTTGTGTTTCAATAATATGGATTTCATTATTTTAATAACATTTTTTCAGATAAATAAAATATGTACAGTGGCTCATGCTTGTAATCCTGGCACTCTAAGAGGACGAAGTGGGAGGATTGCTTGAGGTCAGGAGTTCAAGACCAGCTTGAGCAAGAGCGAGTCTCTACATGTGCATGTGCCTGTAGTCCCACCTACTTGGGAAGCTGAGGCAGGAGGATCTCTTGAGCCCAGCCCTCACTTGAGGTTGCTGTGAGCTATGATGATGCCACTGCACTCTAGCCAGGGCGACAGATTGAGACTCTGTCTCAGAAAAAAAAGTGTTCAAATTTAAAGTGTGCATTTTAGTTTTTATAACTCTTGTTAACATGATAAGCAAATATGTCAATGGACATAAATTATCTTAACCAGTTATTACCTATGTGCCTTTACTTGGTTTGCAAGAACAGTTGCAGGCAGAAATAAATATCTTCAGTGCTCGCCTTGTAAATCTAGCCTTGTCAGTGGGCATAAAGTCACAGTGAGCCTCCTTCTAACTCTTATTATTCTGTTTAAACTGATTTTAAAAATAAAATATAGAATTTGGGTTAAATATGATTTGTATACATAAACAAGTTGAAAGCATTAGGACCCTATGAACCATATCAAGATTGCTAATTAAGTTTCAGCAGGCAAATTTCTCTGGGGGTTACTTTGGCAATGATGAGAGCCTCATAGGGACAGCACAGAGCTAAAGCCCTGGAAGCTTGGGGAAGCCTTCTCCTGTAGAAAGCTGGTTGACTAGTAAACAGGTATGGCCAAAAGTAGAGAGCTGAGATAAGCCAGAGTCTGGGGATAAGTGTTACAAAAAGTTCCAAACCAAGCTGGGTTGGATTTCTAGAAATCAAGGGTAAAGCAAGGAAGTTAAACCCAAGTAGAAATGAAAACTCTTGCTGAGTCTGGAGACCAGATGAGCTCTTTTGTGGCGGCAGCTTAGCATTCTCTGGTTGACTCTGCCCAACCTTAAATGGCCT
Organism: Avahi laniger; assembly: GCA_963575035.1. Taxonomy (NCBI): domain Eukaryota; kingdom Metazoa; phylum Chordata; class Mammalia; order Primates; family Indriidae; genus Avahi; species Avahi laniger. The sequence goes on from CAUYSK010114678.1 coordinate 9,842, forward strand.
TGTTCTAGTGGCCGTGGGCTCTGACACAGACTTTTCAGCCAAGTTCCTCCCTCCCTTCCTTCTATTTGCAGTTGATTTTTAAGTGTGGGGCCCAAAGAGAAAAAAAGGTTTAGCCTCTATCATTGAGTAGCTTATAGGTTTTTATTATTGCTGAAAAGAAAAAAAAAAAGAAATAAATGAAATGTAGTGGAAATATACTCCGGTAATGATGCTTTACTTCACTGATTTATTTATTCATTTATCCTAAATACTCAGGAAGCAATGGTCCTCTAGTCCAAATAGTGGGTAGACAGACATTAATAATTATTAACAGAGAAATGTGATATTAGATACTGTGAAAGAAATGTACACAGCTATGTGAATGCATGTCAGAATCAGATCTGGGCTGAAAAATCAGAGAAGCCTTCTCAGAGAAAGTGATGTTGACATTCCTTAAATTATGTAAATATGCAAGATAGAGCCACATTTATTGAGTGATCATTGCTTTACACTATCATTGTGCTATAAAATAGTAGTAAGCTGTCATGCATTAAGGTAAATGCAAATAAATTTATATGAAAGGCATCTGGGAATTAATCCTGAGAATAATGTTTTCTATTAATGTAATATTGTTTAAATAATTCCATTATGTGAAAAGTTTACTTATGATAGACATAATTAAATGTTGGAAAGCAAGTAATCTATTTAACATCAAAGAAAAAAATAATGCTGATATTGGAAAAATGAAAAACATCATTTAACAGAGAATTTAAAAAAATAATATTTGAAATAGGCATTACAATTAATTAGACATCTATTCAAATTAGTGTTTAGAAAAATTTTACATCAGCTTAATAATCTTACTTAGACTTTTTCAAAGAATCTAAAAATTACGAATTTTGTCATTGGAAAGGATGTTATAGTTATGCTCTTTAATCCCCTCAATTTACAAACGATGAAAATGAAGGGGAAAGATTTTAACTGACATGTTTCTAGCATAACACAAGTCTAAAAATATTTAAGGAAAAATTAATTTGTGAATCATTTCAAAATATTTTTCCTGATTTAGGTAAAAAGCTTCATTTTTAAAATACACAGAAACATGTTTAGAGAATGAGTCTGAATTTGTGTTTTTAATTAAACATAGCAGACTTGGATTTAGAGAAAATTTTCTTTTGTCTTGATTGGAAATTCAAAAAATATTTCTCCATTAATAATAATACAGAACCATCAATGATACATATAAAGGGTGGAAAGGAGTTGATTTCTTCAACAATATTATCAATACATGATAAAATCTTTAGATAGCTTAGGAGGAATAAATAATAATTTTTAAATATTTGCCTAAGGTGTTTCCTTTTCCAAAGCACTTTTTTTCTATGATAAGTAAATCATGATTTAATATTATTTACAGAATAATTTTCTCTTCAGGGTTCATCAAAGCCTGTAAAACAATGGGAAATAAAATCTTTGTTCTCATTTTAAATGTATGAGTTTTAACATTGCATTTTTTTAATTTATTTTATTTTATTTTATTTTATTTTTATACTTACTCATGTTGTTCTCACAGAGAAACAGAAGGAGCTATGACTGGTAACTCCACTTTGCAGAAGAGTGAGATTCAGAATAGATCCAAGAGTTAAGGAGAGAGCCAGGACTGTACTATGAGACTCATTCCTCAATACTTCTCTCTTATGACCCAATGTAAACTGCTGCTATTATATCTGTATAAGTACTGTGGAATATAGATACTAACAGATTTTTTTCAAGTCTTCATAAAAAGTGAACAGTATTTCATCATACTTGTTGCTATAGTCTGAATGTGTCCCTTCAAAATTAATATGTTGAAACCTAATCACAAAGGTGATGGTGCGAGAAGGTGGGGCCTTTGGGAAGTAACAAGGTCATGAGCTCTCTGCCCTTGTGAATGGGGTTAATGCATTTATAAATGAGGCTCCAGAGAGCCACCCTCCCCTTATGCCATAGGACACATAGAAGGTGCTATCTGTGAAGAACAAGCCCTCACCAGACACTAAGTCTGGTGGTGCCTTGATCTTGAACTTCCCAGCCTCCAGAATTGTGAGCAATAAATTTCTGTTGTTTATAAATTATCCAGCATAAGGCATTTTGTTATAGCAGCCCAAACAGACTAAGAGAGTTGTAAACATGAAGATTTGAAATCTCAAAATTGATATGTATATTGTGACTAGAATATTTAGTGACTAAGAAGACATTGGAAAGCAGCAGCTAATATGATATTTAATGGGAAAAGACTGAATGCTTTTCCCCAAGATCAGGAAAAAAACAAAAATGTCTGCTCTCATCACTTCTATTTAACATTGTACTAGAGGTTCTCACCAAAGCAATTAGGCAAGAAAATAAAATGAAACACATCCAGATTGGAAAGGAATAAATAAAACTATATTTGCAGATGGTATGATCTGGTATATGGAAAATCTTAAGGAATACACTAATAAACAAACTCAACTTGATTGTGGGATACAAGGTCAATATATAAAATTAATTGTATTTCTATGTATTATAATGAACAATCCAAAAATGAAATTAAGAAAATTATAAATTCCATTTAAAATGACACCAAAAAGGAATAAACACTTAGGAATACTTTTAACAAAAAAATGCAAAACTATATTTTGAAAACCACAAAACATTGCTGAAAGAAATTTAAAAGGCCCAAATAAATGAAAATACATCCCATGTTCATAGATCAGAAATAATATTGCTAAGATAGTGATACTGTCCAAATTGATTTACAAGTTCAATGCACTCTATGAAAATCCCAGTTGACCTCCTGGGCAGAAATTAACAAGCTGATCCTAAAATTCATGTGGAAGTTCAACAGACCCAGAATATTCAAACACTCTTGAAAAACAAGATCAAAGTTGGGAGAATGTCCTAATTTAAAAATTTTCTATAATGCTACAGTAATCAAGATAGTGTGGTCATGGCATAGGAATAGACATATAAATCAATGGATTAGAATTGAAAATTCAGAAATAAATATTCATACTTATAGTCAATTGATTTTTCACAAGGGTGTCAAAGCAAATCAACAGGGTAAAGAGTAGTCTCTTCAACAAATAATGTTATGACAACTAAATATCCACATATAAAAAAATGAAGTTAGACCCCCTACCTCACATCATTAAAAAAATTAACTCAAAATGCATTAAAGTCCTATGTGTAAGAGTTAACACTATAAAATTCCTGGAAGAAAACATAGCGGTCAATCTTCACAATCTAGATTTTGGCAATGATTTCTTAGATATGACATTAAAAGCAGAAGCAACTAAGGAAAAAATAGACAAAATGAACTTCATCAAAATCAAAAACTTTTTTGCTTCAAAGGACACCATCAAGAAAGTGAAAAGACAACCCACTTATTGGGAGATATTTGTGTATCATTTATCTAAGAGATTTGTATCTAAAATATATAAGGAATTCTTACAACTCAACAAAAAGACAACCCAATTAAAAATGGACAAAGAATTTGAACAGGTTTCTCCAAAGAAGATATACAAATGGTCAATAAATACATGAAAAGATTCTCAACATAATTACTCACCAGGGAAATACAAATAAAAATCACAATGAGAGACCACTTCACACATACTATATGACTATAATTAAAAAGACAGAAAATAACAAGTGCCGGTGAGAAGTGGAGAAATCATAACTCTCATACATTGCTGCTAAGAATATAAAATGTTGCATTCACTTTGGAAAACCTTCTGACTATTAAACATAGAGTTATCATATGATCCAGCAATTCTAGTCCTAGATATATATACCCAAGAGAAATGAAAACATATGTCTGTACAAAAATTTATACTTGAAATGTTCATAGCAGCATTATTCATAACAGCCAAAAAGTGAAAACAACCCAAATGTCCATCAATTGATGAATGAATAAATAAAAGGTGATATATCTGTACAATGAAATATTATTCATCAATAAAAATGAAGTACTGATACATGTTGTAATATGAATGAACCTTGAAAACATGCTAAATGAAAGAAACCAGTCACAAAAGATGACATATTGTATAATTTCATTTATATGAAATGTCCAGAATAAGCAAATGTATAGAGACAGAAAGTAGAAAGTAGATTAGTGGTCATCTGAGGGCTGGGGAATGATGGGGATGAAAATGGAAAGTGACTGTTAATGGGTACAACATTTCTTTTAGGGGTGATTAAATACTCTAAAATCAATTGTGATAAGTGCACAACTCTGCAAATATACTAAAAACTATTGCATTGTAAACATTTAAATGAGTGAGTTGTATGGGTAATAAACTATATCTCAATAAAGCTGTTACCAAAAAAAAGGGCATTGGACCATTCTAGCAATGATGAACAATGCCTTAGTGACAGAGAGTCAGGGATGGGTAAGGCTCAGGCACTACTTCAGTGGATTCAGGTTGGATCCTGACTCCTTTTTGTCCTAGGGAGGCCGCTAATGGCATCCCACATGAAGCTTCCTCCTTCAACCCTTCTCCTTTTGTTTGGACTCTGAATGCACGACAGGAACCATTTTAAGTTGGCTCAAGAGAAAAGGGGATGATGTTATAAGGATATAAGTCCATTTTACAACACCCTAGAGAACGCTTACAATTAAGTTTCAGAAGGAGTCAAGAAACAGAACCTAGAAAATCATCAGGGTTCTAGAAAATCCTCTTCCTTTTCCTCTTCTACCCCCACCTTCTACTCCTCCCCCTCCTTCTCCTTCCTCTCTCTGTCTTCAACATGACTTTCTCTGTTCTTGGTCCACAAGGTAGGGTTTGGGCATCTTTTAGCTCCCCTTTCACCCACTCTCAATGCAGCTACACACAGAAAATGAACTGGCTTCTCTCAGTCACATTTCCTATTTGAAAGGATCAAGAATTTGATTGGCCTAGCTCGGGTCAATTATCTCCTTCTAGTCGAATTAGCTATGATATAGGGGTGGGATCATCATAAATGTCTTCTGGATGCCCACTTTGATGACTCTGAAAGCAGTTATGAGAAAGGGCATTGGCTTGTGGATTGGGCAGACACTCAAAAGGGAGTCTAGCATGCTTAGGCAGTACTACTAACAGCAATAATGATAATACAAATATTAATGCCTATTGAAGATCTGCCTATCTTCACATTGTGTCAGGTGCTTAACGTCCTTTAGTTCATTAAATCCTCAGCATCCTTTGAGGTAATATCATTAGTCCCACTTTACAGATGAAGACACTGATACTTAGAGAGGTTAAATCACTTTACCAATGTTTCACAGGGCTGCCTTTCGACTTCTGTACCACACGGCCAATTCTCAGTGACGCTGTTCTTCTAGCTTAGCTGAGCTCCTCCCAGCCTGCAGCATTCTCTCATCACTGTGTGAAGACACAGGGCAATGGAGAGGACAACATTGGCAGTGATTATTCTGGTTATCTATTTCCAACCTCTCCGAAATAGCATCTTAAACTAATTTAGTATTATCTTCACAGTTCTGAGGATTGACTGGGCTCACCTGGGGTTTAACTTGGGGGTCTCTCATGTGATTGCTATCAGATAGTAGCCGGGGATGGAGTCATCTGAGGGCTTGACAGAAATGAACATCCAAAATATTAATAGTTACTTCACTCACATGCCTGGTTCCTCAGTGCTTTTCCATGTGGCTTTTCCATGTTTCCAGCAGAGGAGTCTGGACTCCTTGCATGGCAGCTCAGGGGTCCAAGAGAGAGTGCCCCAAGAGTGAGCATTCTTAGAGAGAGGAGGATGAAGGATAGGCCTGGGATTGGCACAGCATCTCCATATATAGCAGTCAGAGAAGTCATAGGCAGTCCAGATGTTAGAGACCACATGCACACACATGAGCAGAGGAGGAGGAAAGGAATTAATAATGGAGGCCGTCTTTGGACTCAGCTACCACAGTAGTTAAGGAAGAAGAGGTAGAACTAGCATATGAGTAGGAAACTAATGGGTGTGGCAGGGTAGGGTCTTTTGAGATGAACACAGTCATGCATGTGGGGTTCCCACGTCTGCCTTGGAGTGGCATAGGGGTAAATTTCCCTTCATAATATTTCATGTGAGCAATACTCAGTCCCTTAGGTAGAGATATTAGTTTTGTCTCTGATTTCCAGCCTGCTTTTGAGCTTTCCTGTGGGAATAAATATCCTAAGACTATATACAGCCAGGGCTTCAAGAGCTGGAATCACCTACTCAGTTCTCTGCTTGCAGATAAACCACAAAAAAATCATAACATACGCATTTCAGTAGGGGTCTGACCTATTTTTAAAGACCTGAAGTAGAGGAGCTTCCACAGAACCCTTAGGAAACCGGTTCTGAGATACAATCATTTTTTTATGTCAGACCTAAGGCCTCTGAACAGTGTGTCAGTCAGCCCTCTGAATCTGACTCTCTGTGTCTGGGAAACAAAGCACTCACATACTTCAAAAGGAAGTTATTTGGATGAACTAATGAATGGTTACAAAAGGCTTTGAAAATACAAATTGCTGCATAAATACTTAATGTCTATATAAATACTTTTGCCTCAGCCTGAGGGGGGCTCAGGCTTTTTGAAAGATTTCAACCTTATGGAGTACCTGAATAGTGAAGATAAAGCTCCTGCTAAGTTAGGATAAAATGATTCTTACCTCTATTATGTATATTATTTATTGCAAAAGCTTTTTGAAAATAGAAACATGGCAAATTTTAGAGAGAAAAAAAGATTTCATGGTTCCTTAGATTATAAGCTCTTTCAACCAGATATGTGTTCAATACATGCTTTTAAAAACATACATAATTCACAGGTATTATTAGCATTGAGAAATTATGTGCAAATGCCTTCTTGCATATGATGTTTTCTTTGAGAACTGAATAAATGGAAAAAAAATCAACACTGTATTTTTATATGATTTTTGTTTTTTCTTCCTTTTCTATTTTTAAGGCATTATATTAAAATGAAGGAGATGCTTTGGAGTGTGCCTTATCAAAAATTATTTTTTTAAATACTTAGAAGTTGGAAAAAAATGTTTAGGTATTTATACCAGGTAAGACCTGCTTCTTTAAATGAACTGTTTTCACCCATCCTTTTCTGCTGATGAAGGTTAAAACAAGAAAGAGATGTATCACACACACAACTGGAGCACATACTCATCCTACATCTCTGCTTCATGGCCTCTTTCCTCTGGAGTTATTGGAAGGTCAACAAAGATAGAGGATTATTTAGAATCTCAGATACACAGGAATTAAAGAGAGTATAGGCAAATAGAGGAGGCAGAGAATCCATGTGGGAGAATTGTTCAGGAAAAGAAGCTTCCTGATGCGGCCACCATGCTGCTCTTTGTGGTACCTTTATTAGTCGGGAGAGGATGCTTTGAGCTTCATGAAAGAGTAAGATCAGGAAAGAGGGGAAGATGGACTGTTCTCCCTGAGGTTGAAACTGAGCCCAACTGACCTTCACATACTTTGAGCTTCTCTCTGATGAAAGGAGGTCGGGTAAATCCTTTTATCCTTTTTATCCTTCCATCCCTTCCATAGTTGAGCCTCAAGTTGCTATCACCCAAGATGGTGGAAGAATAAATTAAGTGAATTGATGCAGCCTGCAATCAGATGAACAGTGCACTGTCTCTAGGAACTATTTTGGAGAGCTGTTTTGTAATTAACCTGAAAATGACATATTCAGATTTGATTAATCTCATGTGGTCAGTAGATAAGCTTGAGTTGAAGATTATTGTTTTTTGTTATCCGCAAAAGACTCTTCTGTGTGATAGATTTGTAGGAGAATGTTGAAATAATAGAAGTGGCAAAAATGTTGATGATTGCCATGGTCAGAGATTTGGCTCAGTTTCATAAATAGAATGTATAAAATGTTCTACTATATTTAACATTAACAGATAGAGACATTGATTTAGGTTCATGTTTATGTATTATAAATTCCTATATCTAAGGATTTTATGTGTATATATAGTGATACATATATACACATATTTATCATTAAAAAGTCATCTATTCAACCAGAAGAACTGGGTTTTCGTTTGCTCCCTAACCCTGTTCTCTTAATTGATATACACAATAAATTCAGAGTTTTAGATAGTTTCTTATGGAATTGGTGGGTTACAGCTCAAATCCAAAGTTTAAAGATTTAATTTTCTGTTGTTCTTAATGAAATAACCAAAGCAGCACCTCCCTGTGGTGAGATGTGAAAAGTAGTGTATAGATACCTACTAAAACATTTGCAGACCTCCTCAGTTTTCTGTTTTTAATGTGATGAAAATTTGTACAAATAGCAAAGAAAGAATGTCATAGTAACTAAAACATTTCCTATACATGTATTTTAGAGGGAAGCTAAATCAAAGGTCTTCAAAGAATTACTAGGGTTCTTTCTAGGAGGTTATTGACAAATATGTAGTTTGTCTCTGGAGTTTGTGCCTCTTTCACAGATTGGTGTATTTGTGATCCCACCGGCAGAATAAGTGTCTGTAATTCATTTCTCCTTGTTAACTAGTGTGTCTTTGTGTGGAGGATGATTGGCAGCAAGCTCGGCTGAGTCCCAACGGATGAGCTTGTTAGCAAAACCCTAGCATCCTATCTCTAATAAAGCATATCAGCAGTACATTTTGTCCTATCTATTAGCCTCTCTGTTTCTTTTTTTGTGAAAAGCTGAGTGTCCCTTTGAAGCAATGACAAATAAACCCCTGAACTGAAGTGCTAGGCTGCCTTACGGACAGCTGGATAGTAAATGTCACACCGTGTAGAGAATGCCTATTATCAGAGTGAGCCATTTGTTCCCGGCCTTTCAGTATCTTAATGTAATACAAAATTGCTAAATCAAGCCCCATGTCTGTGACAGAACATAATTAATGAGAAAGCAGGAGCCAATTCAACACTCTTTATTGGGACCTAATTGGCTCAGGCAACAGAGTTGTCACTCAACAAGAGACTTCCTTTAAAGCAATTTTGTTCTTGGTTGTATTACAGAGCCTATTAAATTGTCCCCTCCTTGATCACACAAAGAAGTATCTGCATGCAATAATTAGCTTTTCCAGGGGGAATTTTTTTTAACTCATGCGATACCGAATCATTTTAAAACTGTCTGAAAAAACAGCCCGGCCGTGGGGATGTGCTGCCACACTGAGCTGCACTGGAGGCCGTTTTCCAGTCTGCCGAGGTACCAGGCTGCAAAGGCTGAAGAGGAGCCCCGAGCAAAAGAGAAACGTGTTCAAATGTGGAGGGTGGGAGGATGGTAGAGGGAGTGGGTAGAGGAAATTACTTTGATGGGTAATCATAGCTCACGTCATAATCTGCAGTTAAAAAGGGCAAAAAAGGAATGCCTGTATGTACATATTTAAATATATGTTTAGTTTTTTGCAGTTCATACCCAATTCACTTAGGAATCAAAATTAATAGACTAATGGCAGGGGTGGAGGTTGAACATACATAGACACCTGAATTGTCTGGAACAACATCAATCCATTCAACCATGCCTTGGAGCTTTGTGGGGCACACTCTCTCCAAACCAGCACAGCTGCTGAATGGCATGTGATTATTATTGCGAACCAAAATTTCACTTTTCGGCATTATGTTCTCTCCCCTCCCCCTTACTTAACAAACCTCAAGATAGATTTATTCCTGGTATTTATGTTATTGTTATAAAACTATTTTTTTCTCCCTGTCAGAATATCACAGATTTCAAATAAACCTGTGCCTTCTCTTGATAAGTTTTAAGACAATGTGCCCTGCAATGACAAGACCATGGAGAACTAAGCTTACAGTTTCCACTGGCATTTGCTTGGATTTGGGCAAAAAGGACTTGACTAAGCTAGACGAAAAGCAAATGGGAAAGTTGTAGGAAATATACTTTAAAACATACAAAATAGGCAATAACTAGAATGCATTTAAAAACTGCAACAGTTGATATTAGGAAAAAATTATTAAAGGTTGATTTAAGTGACAGCACTTTGAACAGTCTAAACAAAGGCAAGTATGTGGTCCCTTTCTTGAAATAGCTGTCAATATCTCCTTCTGCGCCTTCAGAAACAATGCAAAGACTGTCTAGTTTACAGGGCAGCAGCATTTGGTTGGATTTAGAGAGAGCGCGGCTTGCTTCGGCTTTGTTTCTTGCCTCAATGTGGAAGTGCCAGAATCTACGAAAGAAAGAAAAGAAGGCAAACCTCTAAATTAGAGGAGAGCTGTGCTGTTCTTGCCGCGTTGTGTGGTTTAGAGAAGATTTGCAGCTGCTGAAATCCCAGGACTGTGCCCCGGCTATGACTGCATTATGCGACAGGCGCTCAGAGTGCAGTGTTGGTTTTTTTTTTGGATTTTCCAGCATTTGCCGACATATTAGCTGTATCAGTTAAATGTAATTTACTTGAGTATATAGAGAAATTGTTTCATTTCCCACCCCCTCTCAAACCTACTCCTATAGATTGAGCAAAGTGGGATTCATGAACACACTCTAAATGTTTGAAAAATATTAGTTGTTATTCCACAGGGTAACAGAAAATAAAACCAACAGCAATACAAAAATATTAGTCAATAATGTCCTTTCCCAGGTGACTCTTGAACCTTGTGAAAGCACACATTCTCAACAAAGATTTATTAGTCTAGTCGGGGAACACATGATAATGATAGCAAGAGCTGCCAGAATCTAATTTGCTTTAATTAATCATTTGCTTCATAACACGACGATTCTTCCCCCTCCCCCTCCCCCCTTTTTTAACTGTCTAGATTATTTTAAAACACTGGATATTACACTGTGGATAGCTGATGAAACTGAAATTGAATGCTGTAAAAGTTCGATTAAAAATTCATTTAACAGTATAAACATTTCAGAGTGCAGGATGGTGCCGATTAGGTCAAGTGAGTATGGAGTGATAAAACAGTCATGAAACTGAGAGAAAAAATATTGTCAGAGGGCACTCAAACAGCTGAATTTAGTCTAATTTAAATGTTATAGCAGACGAAAAAAATTGTTAACCAGAAATCCCATTATAATTGCTCTTTGGTATTTTAGCAACACAGACTGGTAAGAAGTCAGAACCTAGGTTTAAACACATTTATTCATTGAACTGTACAAACATTAGCTTCGGTTCTAACTGGAATTAATTCTCACGGTTAGACCAAAGGCCCCTGGTGGAGTGCTGAGGCTGATTCAAAGGCCACATTGCCTCGTTCTCTTAGGAGAATTAAATGGACTATCTCAGATTTCAAGGATAGCCAAGACACCAGATATGCATCATGTCCTTCTGGACAGCCCTGAGCAGGAAACGTTTCCTCCACACGTCTGGCCTGGGAAGCAGCCAGCATCAGAGGACAGGAGACTGAGCTCAGCTGAATGTCAGCAGAGATGCTGGCTTTCAGGTCACGAGGGGGAGCCCGTGGACAGCCCCACTGCCAATGTGCTGCGCAACCCCAGAGCTGTGCAGCCGGCTGGAGATGCTGAAGCTTTCCCAAGGGTTTGGAGAACAGCACTGCAATGTGACATGACCCCCTGAAGCCCGCTGATGTGAATGCTTTTGTGTGACAGGCTGAGAGGAGCTGGAGGTAGGGAAACTGACATTTGTCTGGACTTAGGGACCAAGCAGAACACTTGTGTTCAGAGGTCTTTCGGCTTACTCCATTTCGCTGATACCTTGATGGACGATTTCAGCACTTCCTTGTGTTTGTAAGCCTCCCCTACTACTTGATTGTCTGTGTTAGATGGGATTTAGCTCAAATAAACATTCAGAATTCTTCAACAGCTCCCCATCAGCTATATGATAAACTTCCTTTGGGTGTCACCTCAGGCCCTCGATGACCTGGCCACTTCCTGTGTGTTTATCTCCAGCCTCTTTCCAGCTGCCCTGCCCATCTCTACCCAGCACTTTACTCACGATTAACGACGCATACTTGCAATTCTCAGTTATGTCCCTCTAACTTGCCTCAGCTTGAATGTGTCTCCTCAGATAAGCCTTCTTTGTTTGACTCCCTCAGACACACAGTACTGTCCTTACAAGGTTTATGTGAGGCTTAAATGTTAATTTATGTAGCGTGAGGCTGAACCATAGAAGGCACTATGTAAGTGTTAGCTATTACTGTTAAGTACTTCCTTACTACGCTGTCCCTATACTTTGTGTGACTCTCCCCCATGTCAACCACATTATGATATTGCTTGTTCGCATGTTCTTCTCCTCACTATGCTATAATCCTCTTGAGGGTCATGTTTTTTCATCTCTGGATCCCCAGCCAAACACAATGTCTGGCTTCCATGTTGTAAGTGCTCAATTAATGTCTGTTGCATGAACTAGAGACTATTTGTTGTCAAGTATTCTGCACTTGGGTCACTGGTCAATTTTTAACAAGTATATAAGATCTTAAGTATTTTTCAAAGAAGCAGACATTCGTGTGGGTGCCTAACATTTTTTTTTCTCAAGCAGGTTTTCTGCTTTCAGAATCAATTCTAGAATTAGTTCTAGAAGTTCATAAGAAAATTAACATCATAACATTATAGTTCCATCTCTTTTTTTTTAAATACAAATAATATTCTCCAGGACAATCAATTCATTACCTAATTCATTAAAATTGATAATTGGTGAATTCAAAGTGTTTTCAAAAACATATCCATCCTCTAAGTATGAAACTTGGCTATCATTGACAATGTTCAAAGGCACCTCCGAAAATGAGTTCAATAGTGGCAGCAGGGATGGAGTAGACATGTATTTTCTCACTGTGGTTCTGATAGAGAATGTACTCCTATACTCTGTTTAACTTCTAAGTTCTTCACATAAACAAGCTATTCCATTTCCTTGTGTACTCTGTAGATCTCACCTCAAATATTAATACAATCACTTACAACTGTAAATGTGGAGTAATACAACGTAGCCCACCTGGTAAGGTGAGAAAATGAGAGAGGTAAGAGTCCTATTCTGAACCTCAAGAAAGTTTCAGGCTGGAAGAATCACCTAATTTGAAATTCTGTGAGGAAAAAGACAGGGACATATCTTGCTTCATCAATAGTGAAAAGCTTTACAGACTTTTATGGTCAAAAAATCCAAAGTCATGCAGTTCTTTTCAATTCCCTGGGAAGTTGGGATGTCCACTACAGCTCAAGGCATATCTTCACAATAGAGTCACAGCAGGTTTTGTGCTGAGAAGCAGGGAAGAATAATAGAGATTTTGGGGTCTCCTTGCAACTTGCATCCCTAAAATACCAGGAGAAATTACAAACTAGTAGTGATTTGATTGACTTTGAAACTCACTGAAGGGATGTGAGCAGAAAGAAATGTACTGTCATTTGCTTCGGCAGAATTTCTTAACACTCAAAATGGGGGCTGGAGGGTGGTGAGTAACTCCTGTGGTCCCACAGGGAGCATTGTAATCAAGGAGAGCTCTGAACAGTGTTAGAAGAGCCTTTACATCCCCTCGAGCTTGCTGCAATATGCATTGGCAGAATTGGTTAAATGAGCCACCATACTCTGGTCAATATGAATAGGCTTGTAAGATGCTCAGTTTGATTTAATGGCCACCCATGGACTTCCATATGCAGAAGGGACTGTCACGTTTAGTCTGAATAAAGCTCTAAAAAAATCAACTACTGCATTTGGCATTGTAGCTGTATTTTAATGTCCTCTTCAGAATTCTCCGTTATAGTAACATCTCTGCAATCAGTCTAGCATAAAAAGGCCTGTTTATAATAAATTGGTCAGCCTCTTATGTGCCTATCTTTTCTGATGGGATAGAGAACGATAAAATTGTTCTTTGTAGACTAGGCTATAAGATTTTTAATATGACTAGTTGTATCTCTCTATTCGTTCAAGTGATTTAGTTCAGGTTTTTATTTCTGTTTTGAGTCTTTGTTTTCGTTTTATCTCATAATTGTCCTGGTGGGGGGAGGAGACAAGTGGATTCTGCCCATGAATTGTAGGTCTTTGGGAGACATTTAAGTGAGATGTAGTTTATGAAGAAGCCAGTCATTGAAAAACAAAATTGTTCAGTTTTTTGCCACACTTTTAGTTAGGAGACTTATGTGACAGTCGTCAACTGCAGTGCCCTGGACAGAAAATGTTGGCAGAGGTAGAAGTGCGCCACTGATTTGTATGACTATTCTGAGGCAGAATAATCACACTGCCTTGTTAGTACATAATAATCACCCAGTGCAAAAGACCCTAGACCTCTGGAATCACTCAAAGTTTTCATTAGAGAATCAGCAGTCTTTTAGACTCACTCTGGTGTACCTCAATGTTGAAATTGCATATTACAGGTTATGCTCCTGTAAATAAAGGACATTTTGTTATGCCCACACTCAGCTGTGTTCCCTACTGTGATTTCTTTACTAGCCCCTGCTGTGACCTCTTGCCAAATACAATATATTATCGGTGAGCCTTTTTTGCCTGAACTTAATGTCTGTCCAGAAGACAAAAACACTGATTAGGTAGAAGGAGGATAAAAGTGCTTCAGGAACAGAGTGATTCTGGACCTCAGCTACAGACTGCAGCTAATTCATAAATGTCAACAGTCAAGAGGTAGGGAACCTGGACATCCTGTCTCGAGGGTGACTTCCCAGCCATCTCTGAGAAGCATGGATAGAACTGAAACTTGTAGATTGAGGTTAAAGAGGAAATGACCAAGCATGACCCTTCAGCTAAATTTATAGTGATTATTCTGGCTCAGTTTTAAAAGAGAATCAATTCCGAGGCAACTGTTTGCCTTAATTTCTCTTGTTGGGTTCTGTAAGAGACTTAAGGATGGCTAACTTTCAGAAATACCAGTGGAGTTATTAAAGAGCAGGCATTTTCCCTAGACCTTGCTCCTATTTCTCAGTGCTTCTCCTCTTTACTCAAAGTGCTCAGAATAACTAGCTCTTCCAGAGATACTAGTATTCTAAATTGTTGTGTGGATGAGAAGACTTTGTACTTTAAGAAAATTCTTTGCTTTAGTCATTTAGTGGCATGTAGGCATAGAACTCTATTGAAAGATGACAACTGAGAAACTTTTCATTATAAATTTTTTGGTGAGGCCAATCAATAAATATTCATAATGACATCAACGATGCACAGTTTCATTTAAAGTTATTGTGGGTCCCACTTACAAACATTATCTCAAATGTTATTTACATTTTGCAGATAAGAAAATGGGGGTTCCGTAACTTGCTGAGGCCACTTTGTTGACAGCAGCTGAGAACAAGATTTTGAATTAGGCAATCCTGATGCTGCCACTTATTGGCTGCATGAGCTAGTTGCTATTATCATTTTCATCTGATTTTGAGTTCAGTGTTTCTTCCATTTTACTGTGCTATCAACCTCAAATCATCAAGCCTTACTAATAAAGTAGAAAGAAAGGGAATGTGTTTTACTAAATACTTACCACAGGTAAATTAATTTTAAACTCTATTTTGAAAAGAAACCCTAGTTTGTTGAGGGGCAAGGCTTAGCTTCTACTGTACCAAAAGAGAAAGGAACTGTTTCATACCTCCTGTATTTGACTCATCATGGAGTGGTAATATTTCTGTTAAGTCAGAAACATCTAGAAGAAGAATCTGAAGATGACCAGTTTTAGGCAATCATACTTAACAGAGAGTCTGGACTTTGAAACACTATGTTTCCCTTTCTGCACTATTAGAGACCAGGAAAACTGCTGAATTGTGAAGTAAGCAAGGATTAAGAAATTGAATATGACCAATGTGTTCAGCTGTACCTTAGAGAACACGTACAACACTCAACACGCACATACATACACATGCACACACAAAACAAAGCAAAACAAAGAGCAGTTGACTTTCAGTTCTATTCATCAAAAAGATCCATTTATAATTGTATTGTGCGGAGATCTGCAAGACTGAAGTAATACCTGAGGGAGGCCTGGGAATATGTTTGCACCACATTACTTGGACTGCATGATAATTGAGAGCCATTGTGGCTGAACACTTTATGAGTTTGTTTAATTTGTCACAGTAAATAAAGCTTTTCTGATGCAAGTTAATTAGCTCTCTTGTGTTACTGCACATCAAATGTAATTAACAACCAACTGCCAGTGTGGGGTTGCCCTTGTGTAACATGGTAATGGGGAAAAAACTTAACTGGGGCTGGATTAAGTAAGAGATTTACTGTTGAATCAATCACCCTTCTGTCTGCTTAAATTTGGATGAACTAGAATCTAGGGGGCAAAATATCAGGTCTCATAAAATATCAGCTGTTTAATATGATTTTATAACAATCTTATGTATTATGCCAGGCTCACATTTGCGACCATATTAAGTAAATTCAGCTAAATAAATTTCCTACCACTGTTTACAGTTCACTTCCTCCTTGGTTGGCATTGCCTATAAGCCAACCCCTGCTTAATCTTTCACTTCCAGTCACTTACCTTTCTTTAGTTTTGACATTTTATCTCTCCTGTGATAATAGCTCCTATAGCTAAGGCAGAAAGAATGCTATGAAATAATGATGAAGAAGGAATTTGTTCCAAAGGGCAGAAGAACATAATTGAAGAACCTATTCAGAGATGGGAATCATGCTTCCAAATTCACAGTGGTATTTTTGTGTACTTTATATTTTGGGAAATTATTCTGCCATACTTGTCCATTTTTTTTCTAGGCAAAGTTAACTCAAGACATCGAACAGCCTTGACTTATATTCATTTTTGATCATGTGATTAGAAGAAAGTCACAAGGCAGAAACATCTTTAAAGGAACACAACAATGGTAGACTTGATATGTTCTAAGTGTCTACTATTTACTTGCTCGAAGAAACCAACAATATAAGTTAAGAAGAAATAAATTTATAAAGGTATATAGCTTTACTAGAATAAACCTTTCCCTTCTCACCGCTACTGCCCCCTTCTCTGTAAGGACGAAAGACTCTAAGTGATGACACTCTTTTGTGGGGAGTAACACCTGGTTAGGAAGAAAAATTAAAGTGGGGTGTAAGTCCCAACTCAGCCTTCAACCAGCAATCTGACCACCTGGAGTGACTTACCTTCTTGGGACTCGGTTTCCTCATAAAAACAGGTATTAAATTGGGTAGTTTTGTGGTTGTCTTCTAGCTCTAAAGTTCTCTGATTCTCTGATCTCTCTCATGCTTTTTCAGAAAATCTTTCTGGTTTCATCTCTTTTCACCCCGCCCGCCCCAGATCTCTGTTTTAGCAATGGAGGATGTGCAAGTCCAGCTACTCGGCAGCTAAAAGAAGTGTACTTTAGTGACAGCCATCCCTTGCTCATTCACTCAATGAATATTTGTTAAACACTGTCTATAAATTAGGTTCTGGGCCTCTGAGGATGAAAATGATATGGATAATCCTTCATATACATAACTGAAAATTATAAAACATGTAGTTGGCTTAATAAGTTAGATATTTCTACTTATGTTATTTAAAAATATTCCTAGGTATTTTATATAAGTTTATTATCCCTGGGTTTTTCTTTCTGTGCCCTACATATTCAATACAGTGAATCAGGAAAGCAGGCCTGAACTAAGGCAGAGGAAAGAAAATAAAGCTCCCTTTTATACTAGATCATGTCCTCTTGAGATGGCTCTTTTTGCTAGGAGTTGGCAAGAATATGCATTTTATTTTTTTTTATTTGATTTGAGGATTCAGTGTGAAGGAATGTCTTTCATGTTGAATTCACTTTTACTTTTTCAAAAATAATATTTTTATTAATTGTAAAAGTAATACATACTCATTGTAAAAAATGATAGTATAGAAATTTATGATAGAGAAAAAATTCAAGTACCCCATTATCATACTTCCCAGAGATAATCCCTGTTAATATTTTGGTTTATATTCTTCTGTCTCTCTTTCTCTCTCTCTTTCTCTTTCTGTCTTTCTCTCTCTCCCCCCTCATATACTAATACAAATATATTATGACTTTTCACACACATGGAATAATACAATTAATATTGAAACTTGATTTTTTTCATATTATATTTTGACTCTCTTTCCATGTAGATTGATCTTATTCTTTTTAATTCTTAAGTTTTATTCCATTGACGGGACCTAAGTTTATTTAACCAATTACATAATTCATAACTAGTTGAGTTGTTTTCAGATATTTTACTATTATAAATAACACAGGACAGTATTTGTAATAATATAATCATCACTGCAAAGAGTAGTAAATACTCATTAAGTACTTACTAGGTGGCAGGCACTTTATTGCACACTTTATAGGCATTAGCATGTCATTTAATTCTCAAAGTAACCCTGCAAGTGAGGACACTGAAATCTAGACGTGTTATGTAACTTGCTTAAGGTCACCTATTCAGCAAGTAGTGACACTGTAATTTTAACCCAAGTCTGTCTTATTTCAGAATTAGAGCTCAACACTAACTCAGCAAATATTTTGGTACACTTGTGTTAGTATACATGCATAATAAATTTATAAAGATAAAATTACTGCATCAAAGGATATGCAATATTTAAACTTAAACATGTACTTTCAAATTGCTCTGTAATTTTTTTTTGCCAGTTAGCACTCCCAGTTGTAGTAAATGAGAGTACTAGTTTCTCCATACTCTTGCTAACATTGTGTAGCATCAATTTTCCCCCAATATGATAGGCAAAACGATTTTATCTTAGCATCATTTCAGTTTGCATTACTTTAACAACTTCACTCTTTTAGTAATAAAATGTATCTATTCAAATATCATTTTGTTATCAGTTATTGAAATATGGCTATAATTATCTATAATCTCTCTGTTTCAGAGAGGTTGCATGAAATTATCAGGAGAGTTTTTCACTTTCTTAATCATCATATATATCCAAACTCCTTGTTCTATTTCTATCCCCAGAGCATTTGGAATTCCTTCCTCGGATGAATATACCCAGGTACCATTCTATCAGCAAGTTCCTGTTATTCAGTCCAGGTCACAGTACTTGGGCAGAGTAACTGACAAGTAACTGTCAAGAGAAGGATGGGAATAGGTCATTTTAAAGTAGACTTTTTCTCACAAAAATAACGGCAGCTTTGAGAACAAAGAAAAGGTGACTTTAAAAAAAACAAAAACAATAACATATTTTAAAAGAAAGCAGAAGGCTCAAGGGAAAGACCAAGAAAATAACTTTAAAAGAATAGATGGTCAGAATAATTTTGCTAAATAAAAATTTTAAAAATACTGCAGAAAATGTAAACTTGTATCTAGGATTTGATTAAACACAGCACAGATATTTGAAATGATGAATCTATACTGCAGCATTACATTGAGATGCATATACTCACTTATAGACACTTGTAATTTCTAGAAATGAACACATATCACCTAAGGTTTTTCTAACTGAGTCATATTCTGGATGCATGGTAAAAGGATCCATTTTTATTTCATTAAGAAAAAGAGGCTCATATTTCATATTTATTCTCTTTGAAAACTACCTGATGTTATGTCCTTGTGATCTGTAAAATTCTAGCTTTCCATGAGTGAAAACAAAAAGAAGTAAAATAATTATATCACACAGTTTATTAGATACATTTAAAATGTAGACAGAAAGATGGCTAGTCAGACAATCTGATTATTGTACTAGCAGAACCTTTAAGGAATCTGAGACTAAGCAAATCTAAAAAGCATTAAGGAGGAGTACAACAATAGAGAGCATGAGACAGTCAAAGATAAGTGAAATGCGCTGCTTTGTTGGGCTCAGAATGGGAAGAGATAACTTTTTACAGACTACCCCTTTGTCAGAAAGCTCTTGCAGCAAAGCAAGCTTAAAAATGTATTATCTTCTACAAACTACACCTTAAAGAAAATAATTAATGCAATTTGGCTGTTCTATAACAGAACCATAATATATTGTTGAAAGGGACCTGCTGAGGCAAAATGTAGTGTTGAAAATGTGCTGTTTCTTAATAATAAGAGGCTACCAATGTGAGCCCTGAAAAAAGTAGTCCTGGCCAATGATTAAGCTAACATTAACACCTTCTACTTACAAAAATTCAACTTTCCCCAAAATCATCTGGTTCTTTAATCTTACTACTTTTCCTGGCTTGGATATTTAGTTTTCAGGTAGGGAATTTAGAAACAAACAAGAAGTGAAGGAGGGAAGAAAATCTTGGGGAAACAGAGGCAGGAAATTGAATTTTGTTTTTCTTTCAGTAATCCTATCTTTTTTTTTTTTTTAAATAGTACTATCCTGCATATCAAATCCTGTCGTGTCATGTGTCAGGATATGGCACAGTTAATGTCTTCAGAATGGGCACACCAGGAGAAAGAGGATCCTGGAATTAGACTTCCTGTTGGGGACGTACAGTTCCAGAAGGAACTCAGCTGCATGTGTGGGGAATGATTTAACCTGGCCAGCAGAACAGGTTTCTGAAAGTTTTGGCAACAAATGGTAATTCAAATAAGAAGTCGACATTGGAGAGAGCTTCCAATATGAAGCCTGATGAAAGGATGGTAAAATAAGACAATGGGAAATCCTGAATGCAGTTTGGAAGCCCAGGTGAGCAGGTGTTGGGAAGCCTCGTGGCAGGGTGTGGCAGCACCCCAGCCACTGGACTCAGAATAAAGAATAGAATTCAGGCCCTCAGTAGAAAAACTTGCATGAAATGACCCTTGCACCAAGGAATATTATTTTCCTGGCATTGATAAGATTCCTGTTTGGATAGTGGCTAAGTTGTCACCAAAGAAGAAAAACAAGGAAACAAGCATGAATTGTTGATTCTTCCAAAGTGGGTAGCAAAAACAGCAGCAGCAGCAGGTTGACGGTGCAAACTCTCATCTCCAATGTAACAGCACACAATTGCCTTGACAAGAGACAAAGCAACTGCTATGTTTAATGTGTCTTTACATGAGCAAATGATCTCTCATAATAATACTGCATCGTGCTGACAATCCTTTATGAATACAGCAGTATAATGCCGACAGTTAGCTAACAACAGAGCTGCCTGCCCAGATAGAAGGTTTGAAACTACACGGGAGGGACATATTCGACTCAAGGTAATTCTGGGGAAATGTGGAAAGGCTGACATCTGGACTGTCATGCAAAGCAAACACATTCTGAAACACAAGAGAAATGCCATCTGAGAGGTCCTGGTGAGGCTTCCAAATTGTCATCAAGAGATTGTTAAATTTTCATAATTTTAATATGGAAGCAAAAAAGCTTGCTTCAGAGAAGTAGCGGTAGGGGACCAGTGCTTGAGATGAATGCATTTATTCATTTACTAAGTATTTCTTGACATTTTCTGTAGACCAGGTACTGTTCTAGGTGACAGAGCTACAGACATGTGGAAATGGCCCCTGCCCTCAAAAGGGCTGTTGTCTACATTTGGAGAGGGAATGGAGAGGGAAATAAGCCAACAATTACAATGTCCTGTGATAAGAAGTAGGAATTAAGCACAGATTGTAATGGGAGCTGAGACAGAGACCATCTAACTCTGTGTGTGTGTGTGTGTGTGTGTGTGTGTGTGTGTGTGTGTGTGTGTGTGTGAAGGACAGTGGTGTTGATAAGGGAAGCCTTCTGGGAGAAGGGGGTTTTTGAATGAAATCTTATAGTATCAGGAAAGACAAGGCAGAGGAACAGGTGAGTGGATGGCTGAGCATTCTAATTGGAGAGAATGATATGAACAAAAACTCAGCTTTACAGAAGGGACACATGGAATCCAAGAACTGCCAGATCCCTTATTTTTGGGGCCTTCGTTAATATGAAATATTAAGAACCGAGAGGTAAATTTCTTGGCAAGACAGAATCAGATTACACATAAAGAATTTCCTGATATAAAACTGATTAGACCTTAGAGGAAGTTATTAGGGGACATTACGAGAATGCCTTCTTTGAAAAGTGTTGTATAGAAAACAAGGTGGGCAGATATGGAAACTAATCAAGAGTTCTTTCAACTCTGGGATTTCACCTTGTTTCCAAAACTGACTAAAAGGAGTGGGAGAGATTAATGAACAGGAAGGGCACTGAATGGAAGGTAACTGCAAAACATTAGAGGCAGGCTAACATTATGGGATCTTATACAGGAGTATTTCAGTGTCAAGGTAATGACTATGACATAATGGACTAAAATTATTTAGCAACCCTAAAGCATTTGAACTATTTACAGTAAATTCTAACATACTATCCTTGCAATCTTTAGAAACAGAAACTTGCTCAAGTCAGAAAGCTGTGTTTCCTTTAGCGCACTGAAGAAAACCTAGCTCATTAAGGAACGTTAGTTTGCCTTCAGAGATAGATGCTGACCTCTAATACTGTCCTCAAATTATAGATTGTCTTCAGCCATTCGTGATCTGGAAGGCTCAGATCCCGTCTGGGTATGGTAGCTCATTCATTGGTGGTAGCCAGGCTCATATCTGGTTCTCAGTTTAACCCACTACTTGTGTGCTAACTTTATCAAGCTTTTGCTTTGACATTTACATCCTGCAAATTACATGCAAAGTGTAAACAGAAATATTTCTGTTCGACATGAAAATGTATATCGTGCTCAGTTTTCAAAGCACATTTCTGCATACCTTCTTTGTTTGTCACGTCCTACAGATTTTAGGAGAATCAATGCCACCAAACAGAATCAACAGCAGGGCTGCCCTAAAAGAGAAAATCACTCATTGGCATCTCCATCTGGAAACATGGGGAAAGCGTAGGTGATCTCACAGAAATTATCAATTGTTAGAATTGGGTAGGACGTTAGAAATTATCTAGTCTCTCATCCTCGGTTGGCAGATGGGGAGACTGAGGTCTTTGCTCAGAGCTCTATGATAATAATAGACTAGCATTTAGGGAGGTAGGCCAACACTTTTCTTCTAAGATATAGCATGTTATCTTTTATTCTTAACTATAATGCAGAATACTTCTATTATGGATCAACTATTTTAGAAAATACTTTGAAAATATAAATGCCATAAAAACGTGTTATTTAAAAAAATCTATATAAGAAGAGATACAGTGAATTAAAAATGTAAACCTTTTACTTACTAAAACCTCATATTTGATTGTGAATTTTACACAAAACTCCCAAAGTCCAACAGCCTCTGGAGTTTTTCTTCCCCTCAGATAATCCCATTGGAAAACTAGCAACCTGGTTAGCAACTCATCATGATAAATTGGTTAGCAAAGGCAATCGAACAAATCTGTGTTGTTAATTATTTAAGCATGTTGCTGAATACACAGTGGTTCCATCTTTTTCTTGCTTTGCCCGTGTGACAACCTCAAGAGACATACAGGAGTGTGTTACTAAATATTAACAGTTTTCTCATTACAGAGATGAGAAAGCAATGCCTTCAGTAATTAAATGATTTGTCCAAAGTCATGGAGCTGGTACATAGCAGAGCTGAACTAGTTACACATTGTCACTCCTGGTTGACTGTTCCTTTCAGACCTACTAAACCATTATCATCATTATTATAGTCGTCATCATCATCATCACCATCATCATCATCATTATCATCATCGCAGCAACACTTTTCTTTTTCTAACTATTGTAACTTTTCCAAGACTGGCATATTTCGATGTATAACAGCATCTCTCTCACCATTACCCCAATGTACTGCTTTTATATTCCTAAAACATGCTTCTTGGTTGCCTAGCAAATTTAGCTATGAATCTCCAGGAAAAACAACCACAACTAACTATATTTTAGGAGCCCCTACCTTACCATTGACTGCTCAATGTCAGTCAACAGTAAGGTTGACATTTTAGTGTGTCTTCAAACCATACTTCCTAGAACATCTGAAGAAATTGTTGACTTTTTTTTGTCCCAAGTACAGCACTGAAAATTTCAAAGGCAAAATTAGCGACTCAAAATAATTGGCCTTGTGCAACTATAGTTTTACCTTTGGTGGTTTCTCAGGGGCTCCTATCTCTCACTCTTTGGTTGTGTATCTCACAATGCCCTCTACACTTTCATGCAGTTTCCTAACCACTGGGAGGAAGAGAGGCTCAATGACTGGTCTAAGGCCATAAAGTTAGTGAGTGTCAAGCTGGGATTCAGGGCCCATGCAATTGTAAGTAAACACTACAAGACATATGTAGCAATGTTAGATTTTAAATCCTTCAAACATTGGACCTAATTGCAACTATTAGTCATTCTAGCAGGTTGCCCTGGGAAATATTAAAAATAGTTCCAAAAGTTCTCTTTCCACGCTGTTCTCTAAGACCTATGACTTTATTGTAAGGTGTATGTGTGGTGTACTGCGTCTGACAGTGTTTAGTCATTACCATAGCAAAAGAATCTTTTAATGTAATAATTGCATCATGACAGAATGCACATTTACATTTCGTTCTTATTTATTGATGTCTCAAAACTCATGACTATTAGTAATTCTTAGAACAGTCTTATAAAGATAACGTTGACACATTATGGCATACACTCTCGAAGGTGACCTTCTCTTTCAGTTTTCTGTTGGATGCAGACCTGTCATTCAGAGTCCTGGTTTCACAGACTATTCACGGTCATACATGACTGTGAAACTACTGATGATGATTTGTAACCCTGATTTTCTATCTGGGTAACCTTGGGAATGTCACTTACATTTGGGGACCTCATTTCCTTCTCATATAGGAAATACAGTGCTTTGCATTCTTCCTCTCTTCCAAGCACCTCTGGAGTTTCCAGGGGAATCAGCCTAGACCCCAGTTTGCTTTCAGTGCTCTTTCTTGTGACTATTACCTCTGGATCTCTGATGATATTATTGCCTTTCCTCAAGCTACTGCCCCTTCTGCTGATGTTGCTCACTACCTAGGGCCCCTGTTCCCCTCTAGATTAGGACTTCCTGGTGATTGGCTATTCATGCTGAGTCCTCATGGGACCACAAAAATTTAGAAGTCTTCACTGAAGCAAGGTGGCAGTGGCTGTCTTTTCTTGACATTGCTAGGGAAAGTGCACTGGGACATTGTTTGACTCTCTCAGAGTCTAACAACACTAAATTCTTGCTGAATTTAGTGACAAAACTCTCAGCTAGTTTCCCACACAGCAACTTCCTCCCAAGTCATCAGCATGGCTGAGTTGCAATAGGTCAGCAACCACCCCCTGAAGCTGTTGACCATATTGACTGTGCTTCATTATTTGACTCCTTTCCCCTTTAGGATGAGTTTTTCAGTGTCCTTTTTTCTTCCTGCTCTTCTCAAATAAGGAGTTTGTTGGACCACTCCATCAGTTTGCGAGATGTGCTTGAACTCCATCATCTGAAACTATTTTGTCATTATCTTAGAAAAAATCACAACGTAATAGTCCATGCAAATGGCTCCCCTAGAAAATATATAACTTGTACAACACACGACAAAGCTCTAGTTAAGCCTAACCCACTAGTTTGCTAAACATGCTCAGACATGGCTATAAGAGCAATGAATATTTCCTACCTATACAAATATAAGCTATTGTAGCTATTATAAATATTAATTTGTAACAATGTCAAGGAATGTAGAGTCTTATTCCCTAGTTGATGGAGAAAGTCTTGATTGTATATGACTCAAATGGGTTCTGTCACTTTTCTCACATGGTGGGTAGATAAGAAGACATTTCAGTGCCCCTTAGCAACCTTGCAGTCTATAAATATAAAATTATGTGTGGATCCATGTAGTTAATCCAAGGGTATGAACCTGAAAAGGTCATCTTTACAAAAATAACACTGTTGTTCTATTTTCAGTAGTCTCAGGCTGAAAAAGCTTAAGTTCAATGATAAAAATTAGAAGAGAGCAAAATAATAGAAAGCGTTGTAAAAATATTTTTTCATATGTTATGTAGATATATAAACATGTGCACATATATAAAGATTAACACTAGAGTTTCTTCTCTAAAGAACTAAAAAGTTATTGCTGCTTTAAAAAATAAGAACAAAAAAGCAAATGTGAAAACTTTTAAATTAAATTCTAACATTTTCAAACAAGTGCTGCCTGGGAGATCACACAAAGCATCCAAAGCCTAAATTGAATGTATGTTGGCAAGAGCATCTTCACATTTCTCTAAATAACTAGCTAATACAGTCAGTATTTTACACCTCATTGAGGCCTGGCACTTATTTGCAAAATGTTCCAGTCAATTGTCAACTAAAAAGAATGTAGAATTTCAATCTTTTGGGGGGGGACGTGAGGAGAAACAGGCAAAAGTTTTCTTTTCTCCCAAAGAACATTGCATTGCAAAGATGGAATTCTCTAGGGCCTGCCAAGATTGCTGTCAGGTGTAATCTAGCCCATCAACATTTTTAGGAGAAAGGCAGAATCAACACAGAACCAAAAGATGAACGAGATATAAAAGCACCCACCTTTAAGCTGTTATAATTAGGCATCTTGTCTTTTCTATTTAATAAGTTTTGGAGAAAGTCAAATGCAGATCATATAAGACATTCTATATTATATCTTTTTCCTTATTCTTTTGCCAGGCCTCTGTTTATTTATCTGACCAGAACAAAAGTTCATCACTCATTCAACCTTTCATTTAATCATTTATTTATTTAAGAGCAAAGTGAGTGATAGCAAAAAAGTACTGGAAGCATTGCTGAGCAGTCAAGGAATATATAATCTAATGGAGGGGAAAAGACATACACTGAAACTGAAAATACAGAATAGAAAGTAAGAAACATCATGAAAAAGACCAAAGGTCTATAAGCATCCAAAAGAAGGATGGAGATTGGTGTCTTTCATTTTTTGAACCCACCTACGTTATAGGGATCATGCTTAATCTTTTATAGATTAAATCCTTCAACAATCCTAGGTTGTATGAACCTGAAAAGGTCATCTTTACAAAAATAACACTGTTGTTCTATTTTCAGTAGTCTCAGGCTGAAAAAGCTTAAGTTCAATGATAAAAATCAGAAGAGAGCAAAATAATAGAAAGCGTTGTAAAAATATTTTTTACAATCCTAGGTATTATCCCCATTTTACAGATGGATTAAAATTGAAGCTTGGAGGCTATTACATTGGATTAGGGTCCCACAAAAAAAAATGGTAGGGCTGATATTAGAACCCTCAGGTGACTCTGAGTCCAATTACTGACAGGAGGGCTTTATGGAACATTTCATAGAAATGGAACATTTGCTCAGATCCTTGAGGATTCGTGTGAGATGTGGGAAAAGTTCATTTCATGAAGAAGAAATAGAGTTGGCCTTGAGGTTAAAGTTTGATTGAAGCCCAGGATAGGAGCAGAGAGTCTCCATCTACTGAATTAAGACTGTTAGCCAGTCTATAAATTGAAAGCTTAAAGTGGGGGAATCATTAAAAACAACACACATACATCCTGTAGTTTAACATGCAATGTTCAAGTATATACTTATTTGATAATCTTTTGTTGAACAAGCAAATCATTTTCTTGAAGTATGATTCTGCTAATAGGAGGCTCTACCTATAATACGTCATTTTGTGCTGGTTTTATGTTAACTAGTTTGATTTATTTAAAGTGGAGCAAAACCGGGAGATGAGAGCAATCTTGAGTGTAATATCCTGGATTTTTATGATTTGTTTTCTCAATCTGTTACAGCCATCCTGCCCATTCCTAATTTGACATCATTTTTTATTGGCTTTTGTTTCAAATCAAGCATATAACTTAGTTTTCATAGAAACAATTTTCTTTCCATCCTCATGCTTTATCACTTTTCATATTTAATTAAATCACATAATTTCAAGAACAAGTAAGATTGGCATAAATAGGTTTGGGCAAGCATACAACTAATTGGTGGGAGAAGGACATGGACATACTGTAAACTTGCTAGCCAAGAGTATTTCATCAGCCGTGTGTTCACAGAGGTCATGTTTTATAGAAGGATCAGAAAGCATTGATCTGATGAGTCAATTAAATAGAAATATGTTAAGAGAATTCCTACTGCAATGGAAAAATAGGAGACAAGGTATATTTGGGTCCCACATCATAAGGCCCTGAATGTCAAGCTAAATAGGTTTATCATCACTGATTAGCCACTCTTGCCATCCCTATAATGTTGGAATCATTGTGCTCAGAGCTATGGGAAAGAACGATCAATCTAGATAGTGTCTAGAGATATTCGGTTGAGAAAACAGTGAAAAGAAATAAGGTAGTGGCAAGTGTGAAAGGAGAAGAGATGGATATGAGAGATATTTTGGATGTAGGATAAGGAGGACATGAGAGTGGGTCAGATGTGGGTGTAGTATTCAATGTACCTTACCTTTCTTGTAAAAGTTAATAAGAAGGAGTTTGCCACCTAGATATTATATGAAACTCCAAGTGCTTTTTAACTCTTTTCCATTTAGCTTTTGTTGGTTTGCAAACCACCTAGGTGGTTGTGGTGGTATCTACCGTGGTAGCCCTCTGGAGAGATTGTATACATCACTGTGTGTACAACCTTTCCTGGATTTGGCACTACTGTGTATTATTTCCTTGTTGTTTCAGGAGTGTACTCTATTGTGTTGATCCCAAAATGAACTCTGGGTTTTTTTCACTTTTTGACATTGTAGCATCTATGAAATCAGGATGCATCTTACAATGCCAATGCATCTTGACATGCATCATGGCATGTCAAAACTTAGTCACTTGTATGTTTACCTTAGTGGTCAAAAAAATTACATTGTTTTATAATCAATAGCATCTTCTCTCCTCAATCACATCACAAGTGCCAGGGGCAATTCTCGGCCTTCTTTTCTTTTGCGTTCTTTTTAATGCCTTGCACAGTGCTGGGCATGTGGTACACCTTTAGGAAATACTTGACATACCGTTAACTCAAGTTAGATTCATAGTCAGTTATGTAAGTCACCCAGTATAGAAGCCTTCTGCAAAAAGCAGTAGTATGTTGCTGTTTATGCTACTGCCATTTCCTCACCCTTCTCTGTCTTCTAAGGCCTCTCTTGTGTTGCTCGCTGGTTCCTCAAACCTTCCTGAGACAAGGTCAAAAAGAGCACTTTCATTTTGCAAGAGAAACTTGATGGGAACAAACTTCTCAGATTCATGAATAAAGCATCATACGATGACTTCAAAACTATACTATTCTGAGTTTCAAGGAGACATTCAAAATCTCTTAAGGGGACTGTAAGAAATGTTCTCAGAAATCATAATGTGAGCAAGAATTGACTTAACTCAATTGGCTTGATATTTTTAAAAAGTAGTATCTGTTGTTGATTAGATCTCATAATAACAAAGCAATTTTTGAAGGGGACTATTTAATTTTCCTTCTGTTTCTGTTTTATTTGTGAATATGTTAATTATTAGACAGGAAAAAAAATGAAGAGAGAAGAAGGAAATATTCCAGTAGTAAAGCCATCTAGATTAAAAAAAAATATTTTTAATAAAGTTGACTGTTTCCAAGAGGCACCATTGCTCAAACAGCTTGAGAGAAGGAACCAGAAGAGTTAAGAATACACACATTAGAAGGAACAGTCGCCTTTACGCAAAGCAAGCTGGCATGTTAGAGCAGTATTCCAGGGAATACGGTCGAAATAAGTGTGGATTATCTGGCAATTGCTTAAATTTTCCAATCAAAACATAAAAATTAATTTTCTTAGAAAAATTAATTGGTGATAGATATAGACTTTAAAATGTCATGTTGAGATAAATTGTTAATGGAAATATGGAGAACAAGAATTTTAAATTAAAAATATCTGCATTATCTATAAGATGGAAAGTGAAAAATAAGAATTTAGCACAATGTTTCCAGTTGGTAGTCAGGTTTTTGGAGTCTGAGGACCAAAAGGAAAACATTGCAATGAGTGTGGTTTTGGTCTTCCTCTCTTATATAACAGAACGTAAATCATATTGGAAAACAAACTAAATCATATTAAAACAAGCAACTGTCCTGAAAACAATCTATGCTGTGGGAGGTATGAATATACCTTTCTCCATGGGTAGAGTCTATGTTGGCCCTGTTAAAAAAAAATGGTAATAGAAATAAAGCCATAAAGATAAAATATTTCATGAAAAAATGTTCAATGGGGCCATAGTATGGCATTGAGTTAATAATGATTAAAAAAAGAGAGATTTTTTTATTATTTATTTGGACAGCTTGATTTTGAATTGATTTTCCTAGAGTTATTAAAGATTGAGTAGTGCTAAGAAATAAAAAAAAACAATGCCAATTCTTGATTAGTGCTACAAAGAGATGGTTTATTAACAAAGTTTTATTTCCAAAATATACTGTAATGTTTCCTAAACTTGTTGCAGTATGAAATTATGTGGATATCTTTAAACAACATTGTTGTTTGGCTCCTACTCACAGACATTTTGATTTAATCGGTATGGGGTATGACCTTGAGCATCAGGTTTTTAAAAGCTATTTAGGTCATTCTAATGTGCAACCAAATTTGGGAACTACTGATGTACTGTATTGCCAGTGAAAACAAATATTACCTACTTTTTACTTTATTGACAAAAGAACTCTCACCACTCTCTGTGCATCCAGAGAAACCTTTTGAAATTGAAACACAAACCCTTTGTAGCTCTAGAGAAATGTGTATAGAGGGGCTCTTTTGCTTGAGGGGATAGGAAATAAAGCATTGGCAGAAAGGGAGACTATTCTGAGAATGCAAGATTATGAGGCAGAGCTGAAGGATCTGATACATACTGAAGAAAGGATATTTCTCCATTTCTCCTGGGTTTGGATTTTCATGAGGCCTCAATAATTTGCTTAAATTAATTTTCTATAAACTATATATTCATATTCAAATGTCAGTTCAAAATATATTAAAAGATAAATTTTGATGATTTACTATTTTGAATTTTTTAAGCCATGGGGAATAATCAGAGGTCTATTTTCTGAAAGGGAAAAACACTTCAGACTGTTGATCATTGCAATCACTGTCTAGGCAGATATATATTATATCTTTGTTGTCTTTAATTTCGATGATTCTCTGAACTAAAACTTGTTGTAATACTACCCTTGATAATGGCCCTTTGGCTGGTTCTGTGATAAAAAGAGCAAGTTAGTAATTTCAAGATGTATTTCCTACATGACTCTGCTTTTGTGACTTTATCGATCCCAACATTATCTGAACTCTTTGCCCCCTAGTTTTGGGATATCAGATGAGAAGGAGTTATTTTACTAACTCTTGGAGAATAACATCGATGAACTATTTTCATCCAATGCAGCATAAATTGTTTTGTCCACGGTGAATTACACCCAAAGAAGGCAGACTCTGATTACTGGTTATTAAGGTTTTTTTCCAGCCATATGTCTGAATGGAAACGTGTCAGATTTTCCTTTGGGTTTCAACAAAGTGTTTTCTCAAACGGCAGTGAAATGAGTTGATTGAAATGCCATAATAACAGTGGTGGTAGTAGATTATTACTGCTTCTTGATAAAACAGAGAAGTGGAGATATTTGAAATCTGGGTACATTTTGGGTAAAGGGGTTAGGCTTGAAACCAAAGATCAAATTTGCTGTTAGCCTATCTAGGCTAATAATGAAAATCATTTGCTTGTTTGGAGTCTCTGCAGATAGGTTATTAGGTTCCCATCTCCTGAGATATGCAAGAAACACCTCAGAATGTGAAAGAAAATGCCAGAGCAGCACTCCTCTTGGGTGATGTTTGTGTTGGCTGAGTTTATGGGGGAGGAAAATGTCTTCTTTTCCTGTTCAGTAGCATTCCCAATCCATTTGGGGTGATATTTAATGCGGCTGGTTATCATCCCAGAAATGCATAAGGGAGAATGCATTAGCCACAATTTGTCCTGCTAATGTTCTCTTCACTTATTCTAGTACAAGACACTGATGTATCCTAAAGAAGATCCCCCTGCCAGGAGTGCTGATCACAATGGAGTCGTTGGACTTCCTGAGGCACTGAAGTAACACTTCTGATAGCAATGTGATGTAATGGTTTTATTCCCAAATCTGAAGCCAAAAGAGTGTATCTAAAATTAATGAGGAACTTTTTGATAAAAACAATACTTTAAAAGCAAAATTTTAGAGCCTTAGGCACCATGCAAACAGAGACTAAATACTATGATATGTATGTTACTTGACTCAATGTCCAAAATTATGGACAAGGGTAATTTTTACCTTAATATTAGATTAACTCTAAAATTGTTTTTTGTTTTCTCCCACATGTTTATTCCCAAATGTTTTATATATATATATATATAGCAAAATGATAAAATATACATAACACAAAATTTACCATTTAACCATTTTTAAATGTACAGTTCTGTATATTCACATTGTTACGCAACCATTATCACTATAAATCCCAAGAACAATTTTACCTTCCCAAACTGAAACACTGTACCTATTAACAGTGACTCTTCATTACCTCTTCCCCCAATCCTTGATAACTATTATCTATTTTTAGTCTATGGATTTGACTATTCTAGGTATCTCACATAGTGGAATTGTATAATATTTGTCCTTTTGTGTTATAAATTCTTGTTTAAGCATCTGACTTCATAAAATCATGCAGTCATCACAATTTAGACCAGAAGGATATCAATAATGCCAACCTATTGTTGTGGATAAGGAAGTTGAGAACTAGAAATTTAGCTAATTTGCTCTGCTGACTTCTAGCCCAGAATGCATTTTATCCAGGTTAAGATACTCTGTTAAAACACCATATGTACCTATATCCACTACAATGACAGTTGGGCTGTCTTTATCAGAGAGAAAGTCTTTACCATCTCTCACCATCGTCTCTCTATTGGTCCTATTTTTAGCTGCCTCTAAATAAATTGCCATTAATTAGAATGATGATGAAGATAGCTAATATTTATTGTCTGCTGACTACTTGACAAACTTAGTTCTAAGTGTTTATGTGTGTGTGTGTGTGTGTGTATATATATATAATATATATATCAGTTAGTCTACACAACATTTTATAAGGTAGATACTCCAATTATCCCTATTTATAAATGAACATACTGAAATGTGAAAGGTGAGATTGCCTCCAGTAGGTTGTACAGCTAGTAAGTGGTAGAGCCAGGACACTGAATGACAAAATTTATCTGATCGACATTTAATAAATAAAAATCAGTATGTTAAAATAAACTGGGTTTAGGCAGTGTATTAAAATTAAGAAAATAAAGTGGAATTTCCATCTTTTACTTTTGATGATTATATTACTTTCATTGGTAATTCAATTCCTTAATACATAAAATGATCACTGCTTAACATAAATCAAGGATAATACTAAGTTGGTTAAATAACAGGGTTTGCAGTAACATTCAAATGTATAAAAACTTTTTTAAGAATTATCTTTGATTCTCATCTACATTTATGAATCTGTATTGGATAGGTCAGCAGCTCCTCAGGCTATGATTTTCTATCCACTTTATATTGGTTGTATGCTTGATTTGCCCTTTAATAGAAGCCAAGTGTATCTTCTGTGTTTCAGCCTTAGAGTTCTCTTACTCCCATCTAACACTCTTAACAGGATGGGTCGATGGAATACCTGGCCAGTCAGCAGAGGATAGCTGAACAATTTTCAGCCAGGAGGTTGGCAGAAGAGGTCATGGGTTATTCAGTGATTGACAAAAATATCTCTCCCATAAGGATTCAAGTAATGGCTTCTTTCTCAGTCTTCCCTCTCAGTGATTAGAATTCCATTAGTCACTTCCTCTCTGGTAGCTCAACTCCATACACAGAGTCTCCAAATACTTACTGTAGATGCATTTTTTGTAACAAGTATTTGGAGTGTATACTGATGCAACAAAACAAATTGTCTTTTTGAAAAAATGTCATATTAAAGTTTCAATATAGTTAGTTTGACAATGTAGAGGCTTTAGTCCCTAGGTATAAGACATTGAGTACACATATTTAATTTTTGTTTTTAGGACATTTGGTTAATTTATCATCAGTGAACATTGTTGGATCTTCTTTCTACTTATGATATTTGATTATGCATACTGGACTATCCTTTCTGTTTTTGGCACAATACTCACATTTTTTAAGACTAGTTGGTTTACTTGTAATTCTCTGCATTTGTTCTTTTCTGTATACATTAAATAGAAACAAGTACATATCTTATATACATATAAGCAGATATGTGATTAATGAAACAAAATGCCACACATATCCCTACTGTAGAGGAGCAGAACCGATAGGAGATATATATATATATATATATATATATACATATATATATATTCTTTGGAATAAAAGTCTTTTAACCTCTAATATTAGGGAAAAGTTTTTTTCTTATTCTAAACATTTGCTTTAGGACTGGATTAGTGCAGGACCAGAAGGAAAATATGATTTTCACATTTAGGTTCTCTAGAAATTAGCCTAGTGCCCGAAACAAATAATCACTGAACAGAACTTTCAGATTCTCAATTTCTACTGCTTATTTTCATCCTGTTACTCATGGTTATGTCACCTGGCTTTCTCCCAGGCATCCCTGCATCTCCTATTTCACAATTACTTTCTTCAAAATACTCTTGCCTGGTGACTATATCCCCCACTTAGTCATCATAATTTTTATATAATGTATATATTGTTTGTAATGTGTCATTTTCCTTTATATTGTTACATTGTAAACATGCTGTGTTAAAATATGTTAAATTGGTTTAAACAAGTTTCCTTTTTAGATGCCTTTAATTTAGCTCAGATTGGTCTAAATCTATGAAGAACCATATATTAAACACTCTTGAATAGGTTCTATGAAAAGAAACTTAATTTATGATGTTTAGAATTATACATTATACAGTTTCTTTATTTTTCGCTCAGTTCATCATGCTGTGAAAATTCATGAATATTTAACTATTAAATGAAATGCAAAATTTTCATTATCATTTTATTGAAAACTTGACATCTTAAAATACCATACATACCATTAGTATTCTAATGCATTGTCACCTTATTGAAAAATGCTGCTAAAAAACAATACAGCCATTCAGAAAAAAAAATTTTGTCCGCCCAAGGCTATTAACTATAGTTCTACACATACATTAGTGACAAATAAGTGAAGCAGCCAATGCTCACAAAAGATGTCACTAAAATGCTAGGAAACAACTGTAACCATAGAAACCATCTCACACTGCAATCTGAACATCTTTTGTCAGTGTGTGACTAGAAATGAGATGCTTAAAATCATTAGACTATCAAAAAATCTGAACATCTCTCCATTGAAATTTACATATTTAAATATTTTGAAACCTGCAAAAACTTCAACATGATACTTCTATAAAATATTGTTTCAGCTCCTAGCCCTCAACTATCAGTTTAGATATAACAACAAAAATTATACATGAAGACTTACAATTTTCCCCCTTCTTTCTTTAGGCTCCATGCATTGTCTGAGGAGCCTAAACAAACACCCCGGAGAACAGAGGTTAGCTCTGAGGGCTGTCTACCTCCCTGCTCTAATCTTCACAATGGTGCCATTCTTCACCTTTCCTTTCTCTCTTGAACAATCACTGGCTTAAATTGTACCTATTCCAGCAAGACAGGTTTGCAGGTTTCATAAGGCTTCATGACAGTAAGTACAAAATTGTCTTAGATAATGAGATATTTAAATAAAGGATTTGACAAATCCAGTGTAGGAGAGCGTGAGTTTGGATGAATGTGGAACAGCCTCTGCAACCTTGGATATGGAACTAAATTTTTTCCCTTGTCTTCATCTTCTCCAAAACTCCGGAAAGGTCTGGTTATTTAGCTGAATGCTCTGTGTTTAAGGGGCAGTGGAAGCCATTTTCCTTGAAACCTCTATTTGAAACTAAAGGTTAAGAAGCTCCTTGAGAAACCTGGATTATTGAGACTTTAATGTTTCTAATTTGCTCTCCCTACCTCCTTCAGTCATCATTCTAAAAACATTTATGGGACACCCACAATGTGGTAGGCACCGTTCTAGGCACATGGGACGCATCAGTAAACATAGCGAGGTTCACTGCCTGCGGAGCTTACATCTTAGCAGGAAGAAGCAAGTAGGAAACAATTATCAGAACAGGTACACCAGAAGTTGATAGCACGGTATATTTTAAGCACTTACCACATGCCAGTCACCATTCTAGGCTTTTGGGATCCAGCACCGGACAAGAGAGGCATGCCCCCGGCTCTCCTGGGACTCTTATTCTGGAAGAATCATAAGGAAATATTAGCAAAGCCATGAATGCATAGAAAGAGTACTTAGTCTTGAGATTTTATTTTTGGGATCGTGGGTGGGAGGTACCTCTAGCCACCTGTATTATTAGCAGTCAACATGACATAAATAAAGAAGTTCCATGGAGCAATTCTCAGTGGTTGACCATGTGTCTGAAATACAGTGTCCAGTTCCCTATTCATTTCTTCCCATGGTATTTTTTTCCCCTGATTTTCAAATATTCTTTGCTTTAGAAAATGAAACTGCTATTCTTCATGAAGAATTAATTTCTATTTTCCCACTACCAAATAACAATGGCTTTTTTACATAAATTTCTATAAATAGAGCTTATCAAAGAGTTAATAATGAATATGTAATATGGGAAATATACATCTATATACATAGAGCTATATATGTGAAATACACACACACCATCTTTTTGAATACTTACTGTGTGCTGAGCACCATTTAAAAATATCACCCACGTTCTCATTTAAGCCTTAAGAGAACTTGTTGAGACGGGCATCATGATCTTTATTTTTCAGGTAGGAAATCTGAGAATTAGAGCAGGATAATAACCGGCCAAAGGATACGTAGCTAGAGACCGGTATTGCCGTCAGACTTCAAAGTCTGTGCTTTCAATAACCATTTTGAGTCAGGTAGGGAGATAGATCCTTCTTCCCTACCCACCATGTGCCCCAGAGAGGACACTCCCTGGGGACAAGGCCTGTACTTTGTCATAGTGGTTGTGGAGCTTCTTTTACTCTCCTGTGGGTGGCTCCTTTCTACTCACCACATTTCAATCTCTTCTCTACACAGCTGTCTAGCCTCTGTGAACCTCAGTATCCATGATGTTCATCTGCAGCTAAACACACAGGGCTAGGGGGGAAGGGTCAGGCCAATGGAGGAGCGTTTCTCCAGATTGTTTAATAATGACATCCTGTACACAAATATTTAGAATCTTAAAGTTGTAAGGGACATGAGGATATATATCTAACTCTTTCATTTTATTGATGAGTAAATACATGGAGATTTAGAGTTGACATGAATTGCTTATTTCAGTAGTCAGCTGCAGAGCCAGGTTTGAATCCATGAATTGTCTCCCAAGTATGTACTCTATTAAGAATAAACTGGCTCCTCTCCATGTTTCGTGTGTGTGTGTGTGTGTGTGTGCAAATGCGCACACACTACCAACACAAACACATGTGCATGTGTACTCTCTGTACATACTCCATATATATGGAGAATTCTCTGCATGTTAAATTTGATTTCCACTATGAATTTTACTTCTGGAATATCAACTTTATTTCTCATCTAATTTTTTTCCCAATTGTTTAAACTGCCAACTACAATGTCACAAGCAACCTTGACTCATGGGAGGGCACCAGGGGAGGAACCACAGAAATGACTTCGTGTCTCAGTCACCGAGGCCTCCGCTTCTCCCCACCCACTCAGTTCCTCCTACACAGCTGACACTGTCTTACACTTTGAACCATTGCTAACTCTTATGTTGAGAAACAGTGCTATGTAGGTTCACTTGAGAGTCTGAATTCATTAGTGTTTTCTAATCTGCATATTATGTATGCATACGTGTATACATAGCGTGCGTATAGATAAAATGTGCGTCCAGTATGAAGGCCCACACAGGGAATTTTCCTTTTTTTGAAGTATAAATAGGCTATGAAATAGTTACTATACCTTTTCAGATAACAGAGAAGACCATGCTACTGAGTTTTAAAAAAGGTCTTAATAAGTGAACAAAATGACAAAATTTTAATAAAAATGGTACAGCAACTTACTCTTTGTCCTGCTAATCAAGAGTAGGTTTCAGTTCCATGCCTCAATCACCGCAATGATATGGAATCTAAAATGTAAGTGGTTTTTGTCCACATTGCAATCTAATATCCAGCTGTTTGCTTTCTTCCAGCACCCTGCTGCCCACCCCGCCTCTCCCTGAGAGCAGGAAGCACTATTAATCATTCTTTTGCTCATTATTGAACTGGATTCTTCTCTGTGTCACAGCCCCCCCAGGCAGGGGGGAACCTGCTAGGGAGACCACCCAGGATTCCACCCATAAGTGGTCAGTCTGAATGCAGGTGGTTGGTCTCCTGCTCAGGTTTCTGTTAAGACCCATTAGCTGTGCCTGCTTTGGGCACTTGAGAGTATTAACTCCTTCATTTCCAACCCCTCTGGACACTGGAGCATTTTTTTAGTGTTCCAGGAGAATTACTGCTACTATTGGAGAGTCCTGGGGACCAGCAGCTCTGGTTCTGAAGAAAGAACACCATCCGGAAAAGACACAGGCTGGGATCCAAGCAGGGAACAACAAATTCCAGTCGGCACCTCTTAGCATACTAGGAAGTGCTCTGAATAATGGAACTGAAGATCAAGCTGTTTTCAGAGGCTTTGGGAAGACTCCTATGAAATCACAGCAGCTTCCCCATCAGTTTTCCAATGATTAAAAATTGATCATTACAACTTTATTCCTTTTTCTTAAGATTTTATCACCTATAAGAATGCAAATACCCCTGGGAGGGTCAACATATTAAGCCTTATGAATTAAGTACACCTTTGAAGGAGAGAGCTGGCCAGACTCATCCAAAAGTTTTGATAGAAGAGGTGAAAGCTCAAGGAGAAGGGGATGAGTAAGGGCAGGCAGAGATATCAACAATAGGGGGAGGGAGGGAGGAAGGGAGGCTGGATTTGCCGAAAACACTTTGCAGTATTAGTAAAGGATTTTAGCATGGGAGTAGGGCGGGAAGGAAGAGAGAGAGAAAGAGAGAGTCCAGAAGTCAGAAACTAATCAGAGACTGGTAAGACGTGAGATAGATTTGCTTTAAATACAAAGCACTGGGCAGAAAAGCAATGATGATTTTTATAGAGTAGGCATCAAGGGAAGAAAGAAGCTGATGTCATCACAGTAAAATTCTGGTTAGTAGTGCAGGTAGAAATCAATATTTTTGTTTTAAATCATCCAATTTCTTTGTTGGCATCTTCTTTTTTTCCACTAACATCTTCAGGGATGTGTGCATGAAGCATGAAAACTAAGTAAATATTTATAGAATTGAGATTGAAATGCTGCTAAACAATTTATCTTAAGCCTATTCAGACAATATTACTCCTGTGACAAGTAGGTCCAGGAAATCCTAATCCACAATCGAACAAAAGCAAGGCTCTTTTCACTGGGTTTACCACCTTGTACCTGTCAGTAATCACTCCCCTCCACAGAGGATGTTGCTATCTCCTGTGTAGTTATGAACCTCTACATAGCCTGTTGTCTCATATGACATTCTGTCCCTTCTGGCCTTCAGGTTTACTTTTCAGATTTAGTGTCTTCTGTTAGACTTTTCTCAACTGATAAAAACTAACCACTGTTAGCACTGGGTCATAACACTTCCTTACAAAAGTTCTGAACCCAGCACCTGAATGGGATTTTGATTGCTACAGAGAGATCTAAGAGATAATGTCTAGACTGTAGGAAGGAGATTTTCTGATGAAATGAATGAGGTGGTTAGCTTTTAGAAAGGAGATTGCTGACACCAAGGTTCTTGACTTGAAGAAATGATCGAATGAAGCTTTCACCTACGGTGACAGAAACAGGGACTTAGGGGTAGGGTATCATTAAGATGTAATTGAAGCATATTAAGAGTCATTTGGGCATTCTATAGTAATTACTGAAACAGTGCTCTAATATATGCCAGGACCTATCTCTAAGTTTTGGTTCTAGTGCAACCCGAAGGGATCATTTACAAAAATGGCCATATCTCTTATTTTTCTTCTTTAAGATGTGCATTTTCCATTTGTGTCCACTCCTGGGAGTTTACACAACAGAATAGAGATATAGGTCTTAATTCCATATCCAATCAGGTTAAACTGGGCTTTGGTTTCTGCAATGCTACCTCTAATTCTCACTGCTACACAGTGTGGCTGTTAACAAGCCCCACATAAACTGTAGTAATGGTGATCCTTACTGGCCAAGCCCTTTCACCAACCCCCATGGTTCTTGGCTTGAGGATGGTCATCTCAGAGGGAGGATGCATGGTTAACCTTAGCTAAAATGTCCAGGATTATCTTGGATCATTCCAGAATCATGGCTCTTTTGTATCATCCCAGAGTCACAGGTCTCCCCCAAGGCACTCAAAACCCCAGGCCCATTGCATTGAAGATATCTAGTCAGCTCCTCCTGCCAAGCTGAAATACCTGTCCCTCTGTTTAAAGGATCTATCTTGAGGAGTTGGGCAAGTTTTCCTTCTTAACCCTTGAAACACAAAAGAACTCCTATGTCCCCTTCTTGGAAAATAAAGCTAAAAGTCTGGTTTCCCATGAGTAGCTCCAATCCTACCCACTTTAGTCATTTCTGAAGTTGGGAGGCGGAGCTAAATATTGTGGCTCAGAGGGAAATTATCCTTGTAAGAATTATCAAGGAAACTTTTCAGCATCTCTTCCTACAATAGCTTAGGAAAAAAGTCCAAATTTCAACAGACCGTATATCTACTTTAGATACTTCTGGAAGCAATTTTGTAAAGACTACCTGGAAATCCCTTTGGTGGCACTTGTGTCTAAACAAATTTAAAGTGCTTCTGTAAGCATGGTGTAAGCCGGGGCTTCTCTATTTTATTGGCTCTTTATAAGAATGCCTGACAGAATATTTTAGGTGAAAGAGAGTTAGAGATTATTCAATCCAGGATAAGTCTAGCAAATAGACTTGACTTTAGAGTAACTCCAATTTCCTCTTCCAAGTCAGGCATCACTAATCAATCATAGAACTCTTTCTGGATGAACTCTTATTAACCTTGCAATCCTTCCTGATTTAACATTCCAGGAAGATACTCTCCATTGGTCAGAACTGGTAAGCAAAATGAAGCTCATTTGCCACCCAGGTCTAGCCTGACCTCTTTTTTGTGAACAAGAGAGAAGAAGAAAACATGGAAGAAAGGAAGGAAGGAAGGAAGGAAGGAAGGAAGGAAGGAAGGAAGGAAGGAAAAGGGGAAGGGCCTTATCAAAATATAGCTAGTAATTACAAGAGTCAGATTTCCTTGTCAAGGCTTTTTTGGGAATCATTGAGAGAGCAATGTGTTATGCCAATCTTCAGCATTTTATTAATTAATATTCATAGTTTTTTCTTCACAGAGCTTATATTGTAAAATAAATTCCTCTTAGAAAGCAACCCCATGAGATAAGTTACAGACAGCACTGTCTCATATG
Organism: Avahi laniger; assembly: GCA_963575035.1. Taxonomy (NCBI): domain Eukaryota; kingdom Metazoa; phylum Chordata; class Mammalia; order Primates; family Indriidae; genus Avahi; species Avahi laniger. Next base: position 50,879 of record CAUYSK010114678.1, read on the forward strand.
GTGGATCTGAACCCCATTAGAAGGAGAGGAAATTTGTAGCCCTTTTATTACCAAGCAACTTTTGTATGTATCCCACTGGAAGCAGAGCTAACAGTCCCACAGACTCATTTATAAGATAAGAAGTGGTGGTGTGACTGAGTTGCAGTTCTAAATGTTCTTGAGTGCCTAAATACCAAATGGACTCAACTCTAAACTTTTCGCTCTCACTCCCAATAGGGAGGCTGAAAACAGGTCAAGTGTGTGGGCTCATCATTTAGCTATTTTGGAATAAATGGTCCACTTAGGCTGGGTCTACATAATGCCACATCAACTCATTGAAAAATGAAAAATTAGGTCAACCACCTAGCTATTTCGATACCCAAGGAAAAATCTTCAGTGTAACCATTTTGAATTTTAGGCATAAACCATTGAAATCCATTATGTGTGTTATGTATAGACAACAAATACTATCAAGATCCTCGATCCAGTAATAATAATACACGACATTTAATGAATACTTTCATATGCCTCACAAAGTGCTAAGTCTTAGAGCATTAAATATATCTTATTTAACCCTCACAATAACCCTATGAGGTAAAGACTATTTTCTCCTTTTCAGAAGTGAAGAATAAGATACATATTTATCTTTCTTCTTTATTAAAAATATGGATTATATATTTAATAAAAATAAATATTCTTTTCTGCTGTGGTTCCACACAAGACTGAGGAATTTCTATTACAAAATGGATCAAATAAAAAAGTCTTGTCATGCACTGCCATTGTTTTTATTTCTAGAGTTCTTCACAGTAAAAAGTGAATTTAGAAAAATAACCTAGACATATAGAATACTGAGATCACTCAGGAGAATTGAGACCTTGGTAGAGTTACGACTCTTTATCTTGTGTCTTCCATTTCCTGATGCCCCATAATGTCTTGAGGCCACATTAACAGCATTTAGACCTTGTTTGTGTTTCATCCTTTCATCCAGCTCCAACCTAGAGGAGCTGTGCAGTGATGAATACAGGAGGAATACAGAGAGGGACCGTTCAGATGTTCCACTGCCAAGATCGTCCATAAAAGGTGCATAATCCAGGAAAATTATACTACTTATTGCCAACTCTTTAACATTTTTTAATACACATGAAATGACAAAACTATACAAGAAAGAGGAAAGTCTTGAAGGGAAAATGAAGTCAGAAGTAGTCAGTCAATAAGCAATTTAAGAGGAGGGACATGTAAGGGAGAGATGAAAGTAGGCACTATCCTTTCACCTCGGTGATAACAGAAGAGGTGGTAGGTTGATTGTGAGTATGCAGTTGAGTCTCAAGTTGTTTTGATATCTGAGAATAAACTTCATCGTTAACTAGTTGCCTCCTTGAGTCAGTAAGAAGTCCTGATAGATGTTCTTCCAAAGTTTAGAGATAATAGCTGATGCTCCCTGTATCCCCAGCTCTGTACTTTGGACACAGATACATCTACATGACAAATTTCTTCCTTGGTCAGGGCACGGAGCCAGTGCTGTGAGCAGAGACTTGGGTTAACACATAAGGCTTACACGAGAATGCACATAAAGCCATCTGTTTAGGCCTGTGCCTTGGACATGGGGGTGCGGATAGTGGTAGGTGTGTGTGCATGCATGGAGACATTCTCAGGGACAGAAGATGCAAGTGAAAGAGAAGAAAGAGCAGGTACACAGCACAGAAAGTGGAAATACCATGGGAGGTAGAAACCAGAAAAGACTTTTTTGACATAGCGGTTGATGCCTAAGAAATATCTGCAAGGACTGTTTTTGGCTTGGGGAAACAATGTTTGGCCAGGGGAGAGAGAGAAAAAGTCTTTTGTTTTTAAAGATGGGGTCTCACTGTGTTGCCCAGGCTGGACTTGAACTCCTGGGCTCAACTGATCCTCCCACCTCAGCCTCCTGAGTAGCTAGGACCTATTTTTTTTCCTTTCCATATCAAACCAACTCCCTAGCAGTCTAAGAGATGCAGAAGGCATCGCCCACAGTATGGGTTTCTCCAGACTTTTGGAAAATCTTGGCTTTCAGCTGCCTGTCATGGAAAGGCCAGGAATCAAAATGTATTAGTAAGATAAGAATGATGAATGCAAACCTGGATGTTTAAAAGTCAGATGCAAATTATTGTCTTGATGCAGATTAACCATCCTGAAAGTAGAGAGGGCTGCTGACACCAGTCTGTTTAAAGAATTGTACCTCAGTAGCCAGTTTGTTTCAAGTGCAATTGTGATTAATTTGCTAAGAGATTTAGGCCCTGGCTAATGGAAAAAATAAAAAAAAAAATTGGACAGGAGGTACAAGTAAGGTTATCAAATAAACATGTCTTAAGTTCTTTTTCACTTAAAAAGTAGCTCGATGATCTATATATTGACTTAACTTGGCTTGGTTAACTTTGACAAATATTGCCATCATCTTTGACTCACTGATGCCATACGATCCTGAAGTTTTTCCATCATGGGCTCATGTTCTTTTTGGTGAGATAAATGTTCTTTTTTGGTAGTCCCCACTGAGCTCCCTTTTCTCTAGACTTTTATTCTATTCACTATTTTTCTAAGCACGAAGTTCAACCACTGGAGATTTCACTGACATCCAACTGCAATCATAGTCATTGGAGGATAGAAATAATTAAACTAGATTATATTCATACTTCATATCTTTTTATAACTTCATATACTTTAATACACCCACAGCGACAGGTAAAAGTGAGTCAAGATTCCATAAAGAGACATTTCACCTTGTGTCTAATTGAAAATGCAAAATACGAAGTGAGTTTTAGCAGTCAAACCACATTGGAGCAGAGGCCCTGGCGGATGAATGAGTTTACTCCTTAGAAAAATGCATAAGCAAAGCTATTATTTAATATTGTAAAATCTATTTCCTTGTATTTTTGTTGGGGGTGGGGGAACGGAAAGGATATTTACTATTTGTGTGAGCTTGGACAAGTCTCTCAATGTTCTGGGCTTGAGTTTTCTCATTTCTGAAATGAGGAGATTGGATTAGTTTATGTTAGTATCTCCTCTGGTTTTAAAATTCCATGATTCAGTCCTCAATCCAAGAAATCATAGAATTCTACATAAAAGCAGAGTGTCCTGGAAAGAAGGAAGGAAAATTTTTAGAAGATGCCCCAACTTAATTTATGTTTATTATTTTTCTTATTCTGTTATAGTGTTTGGAATATACATGTCTATGAGGAGCAGCATCGCTTTTCCTTGGACAGAGGTTGATAAAGTTCCCATCCATTATTCTGGTTTCCTAAGTAGCATGGCACATGGCATGTGAGGAGATTTTACATTTCACAATCATGTTATCCTAAAGGGAGCCTAGTTACCTTAGTGTGTGTTTTTGAGCAGAGGGAGTGAGAAGTATGTGAATCCAGAGTGCTTGGCAAACAGGAAGGCCAGCTCATGAAGAATCTTATATGTTATCAGAGGGTGGTTAGATCTCCTGGCACCTTATTGTGAAGATGATGAAAAGCCATCAGTAACTTTCAATGAGGGGAGGGTGGTGCTAAAGAAATTATCTGATTTGTATTTTAGAGAGAAAACTTTGGCATAAAGTAGAAAATGAACGAGTGTGGGGATAGCCCATAATCAGTGTGACCAGTTAAGATGCTATGGACATAGCCCAGGCTGAAGGTGAGAAGAAAACTAAAGTAGGACCAGAGGAAATCTAGAGAGGAGAGTGAACACAATAGTAATTTAGTGTGGAGAATCACCAGTTTTTAGTTGTTTCATGCATATGAAAGTTTAGGGAAACAGGGAAGTTGATGTTGACCCTCAGGTTTCTGTCTTGAGAAACTGGGGAGATGGTTTGAGTAGAGAAAACAATGAACTAAATATTATGCTTGGAGAATGAAAATGTATCAGGGATGACCAAAGGAGAGGAGTAGAGGGAGGAGGGAAATGTTGAATTTAGAGCAGAGGGAGAAAAAGGAATCCAGCAAGAGAAGTTGGAAACCTTATGGAAAAGACTGTGGTTTCTTGTCACTTGCTGCCCTTGGCTTGCTCAGCTGATTGAACAGACACTTCTTCATGCTCAGGGAGCCTCTGGTATGAGAGAGACAGAAAGAAACAATTACACTAGCATTGGATGAGCTAGTGTCGTGCTTCTTGCTGTATTCCTGATGGCAGGCATGATGCCTGGCAAATGGTAAGCCACATTATGCCTGTCGAATGAATGGATAAGTTCATTAATGAAGTTCTGTAATAAAAGTATATAAAACACGACATGGGACCATGGAGGAAACAATGGACTATTTTTGAGAAGAGAGTAAAAGCCAGATATTATTTCACAGGGAAGGTGGCATTTGATCTTTGTCGTGAAGGCACAGAATGGTTGAGAAAGAATTGAAGCAAAGGGAATGGCATTTGTAAAATCGTCTTAGTATAAAAGTGAATCTATCCTTTATTTTGAGCTCTTGAGGAAGAAGCATGTCCTTTTCAGGCAGTGGTGCTGAACTCTATTTTAGTATGGATTATCATATGGGGATCTTTTTTAAATTCTTATAAAAAAGGCATTCACTCTTGAAAATATGTCTCTATTTCCTGGTTTGTAGGATTACTATATTATGATGCTTTGTACATAAAATAAAAAATGGTGTGCACAGTTCCCTCCACTTAAATCAAACAGGGAAAATAATTCAAATAAGTTATTCCTTCAATCAGTGAGTGAATGAAGTAATCACACTCTTATGTGAACAACAGCATCAATACTGATGAGTAAATCCTGAAAACATTGAAAGATCTTAGTTTGGGAATGAATAAATTTGAAATAAATTAGGTTTTAAAAACTACTATTAATTTTTTTCAATAAACTGGAGAGCTGAAGAGCCGTAAATATGCATGTTTCAGTCTTCCTCCTTTCAATCTTCATAGACTGTAGTCCAGAACCCTACCCAAGGTATCAACATTCTGATATCCTGTTGTAATTTATTTATAAAAAACAAGACAGACAAGGTTTCCTAGGCTAATTGTTGCATTTGTTTCCTTCTTTAATCAAATATTGTTTAATAAGTTCTGTGTGTCAAATATAGTATCATGTATCATGAGGAATATTCTGGCTCACAAGGAGCTTGCAGACCAGGAGAGAGAAAATTTACCTAAATGAAAAATTTTATGATTCCTATTATTAAAGTACAATAGGGTTTCCCAAAGAAATAAGTTCTCCTTTTATCTACTTGTCTTGTTGCATGTTGGTAAAAAATACCTCATGATACCCAAAAGCCTAGTATATACATCCAAGAACTTTAAATTTTATACGTCTTCTACTACCAGATCCCTACTTATACTCTGATGTTTTTTCCAACATAGTTGCTTTTATGAACACTTTCAGAAAGCTTGAAATCAACAAACATTTATTGAGTGCCTCCCATGTACCAGTCACCTTGCCAGTTTGTTTGGAAGATTCTGAGATAAAAAATACATTGCCTGCCCTCAGGCTGCTTTATTTGAGAATGGGAAGAGTAGGGGTAGGTTGGGAGGTAGGCAAGCACTGTGCTGTAGGATCTCTGTAAGAATCACAGAGAAATGAAGTCAAAATGCTGTGGTTGAAAGCAATAGTCTCTCAAAACAGTGGAAAAAATAGTAGTAAGAATATTCTATGTATTAGATACTATGAAAAAAAGAGGCAGAGAACATGGTTGTTGTCAAAGTCTTCATTGAAGTAAGACAACAAAAATAAAATTTACTAAATATTTTTTATTTGAATGGATCATATAAACCTTCAATTTGCGATTACAAAGCATCACTTCATGCCTTCGAAAGGCTCAAAGAAGTCAGTATCGTGTTTAATAAGCCTTTCCTATCTACTACGTGAGCTCAGCGCTCTGGAAAATTGTCCTCTTGTCTGAAACTCAAGTACAGATGGTCCCTGACTTGCAATGGTTAGACTTAATGATTTTTCAACTTCATGATGCTATGAAAGCAATGCACCTCTGGTATGCTCTTCCATTTGGGATGGGTTCATGTTCAGGCAACTGCATTGTAAGCCAAGGAGTGCCTGAATTTTCAGAAGAGGAGACAACTTTATGATCCTCTTCTGGTTTGGAGGTAAGTGACTGCTCTTATTAGAACGCTGCTGCTGGCTCATCTCTGGCACCTGCCACCTGCCCCCAAGTATATGGACGGTATCCAATTCCTCTTTAACTTGCTGCTATGACTCTCAAGGGTAAATTCGGTGGAGCAGCTCTCTGTGGTTCCCACAGCAAGACTGCACCTTTTTCCGTGCTTTGGACAGACAATTAAACTGCAAACTTGAATCTCTGTCTCTTTGTAGGGCTGGGCCCCCAACTGTTCCAAAGTTTCCACGGATCCAACTGACACTACAGGTCAGCTTCAGGGGCTCCTGAAGGAAGTTTATAGGTCTAGAAGTCTCAGTCCTGCCCTCTGAGATTCCTATTTAAGAAGAAATAAGGAAGATATTTTTAAATGCTCCCAGGTGATTCTTACATGTAGGCAAATCTAAGAAACACAGAGTCCTCTCCATGGAAGCCTCTGTTTTCTGGAAGTTCTTCTCTGGTTCTGAAAAAGAGGATTACTCCTCTAAGGCAGGATTAAGAAGAAATAAGCAAGATATTTTTAAATGCTCCCAGGTGATTCTTACATGTAGACAAATCTGAGAAGCACAGAGTGCTCTCCATGGAAGCCTCTGTTTTCTGGAAGCCTTTCTTCTCTGGTTCTGAAAAAGTGGACTACTCCTCTAAGATAGGATGCCTTTCCTATCTACTGCCTGAGCTCAGCACCCTAGAAAACTGTCCTCTTGTCTGAAACTGATACCAAGCTCTACTATTCTAGGGAGAATTAGCTAGAATATTTTGGGATCAATTTAAAAATTATATGTAAATCTTTTACTCACAAGTCAATAGCATTTTGTCAGGTTCCCCCAACCCTTCAATTGACAAATATCTCTTGGGTAGCTATTATGCCAGCCACTGTCTAAGGTTAACCAAGAGAAAAACTCTCTTCTGCTAGCAAGATGCTACATAGAGTGGCAAAAAGAACATCGGCTTCAAATCAGAAAATCCTCAACGGACAGCCAGCACAAATTCCCGTACATGTGAATGAGACTATTTTGGACCCTTCAGCACCAGACAAGTTGTCAGGTGATTGTAGCCACCTGAGTTCCCAAAGAGATCAGCAAAAAAACCATGCAAGCCACATTCAAAACTGTGAGAAAATAACAGGCCACTGAGTTTTGGGGCAATTTGTTATGTCTCAATATATAACTGAAACAGAGATCAGAGCTTTGTTTTTAAGCTCTTTTCTAGAAAAGGTACTTAAAATACATAATACATTGCTTGGTACATAGTAGATATGCATTAAATGGGCATTCTGATCATCACCATTACTATTAGATTAGGAGGCCAAGGGTACATACTCAAAGAACTCACTAACAGCAATGGTGATAATGACAACGGGCTATATAAACAGATGCTGTGGGAATTTAGGGGACGTTCACTCTGGGCTGAAGGACAGGGTAGTATTGGAGCTGGCCTTTGAAGCATGCAGGTATTTGTTAAACCTGCAGAAATCCCATTGTCCTATAAAACTTCGCCTGGTTCAGCTTATAAACTTACAGCTACTTCTTTTTACTGCTCTTCATGCTATTAATGTGTAAGAATATGAGCCCCTGCTAGCACTTCCCAAAGTCGCAGAATTCTATTAAAAAACAAGAGAATTCTATTAAAAACAACTGCCATGGAAGGAGAAAATTTAAACAGAATATAAGCAATTACCTGAAGGCCCGTTCCCTGGTTTCCCCTGGGTGGTTTTCTGGAAGGTGCTGGCATATGAGTCAGTGTGCAATTTCATGACTGGGAGAGAGGTCATCAGAGGCAGGATGCTCCTTTTCTTTAGGGAAAAAATAAGACAGATAAATATAAAAGTCTTTTAAACTTTCTCAGTAACTAGTATGATCTTGAATTTTTAAGACATATTGAAATACTTTAGAAAGGGTTTCAAGTCATCATAGTTTTGATATTGCCAAGAGGTTAGACTAAGTGCCATTGCCTTTGAAAGCAATTTTTTTTTTAAAAAAGACCCAAAAGATAATTTAATCATTAAATGGCAATTTGGTCCAATAAGCAGGAGTAAGGCAGTATCAGCATGAATTTCAAAAACCTGCTAAGAGCTATAAATATAGCTTGCAATATTTTGCAATATCTAAAGTGTTTGGTCTAATGTTGAACATGCTCCATTGTTCGAACCAGCTGTGTTCTTTCAGTCTTTCATTTCTATAAAACTAGGATAAAGGCTGTCAAAGCAAGCGTGGCAGCAGCAGCGGCAGACTTCCTTGCTGAAAAGTTCTGTGTACATAGTACATAGCAATCTCAAGATGGAACTTTGAATGTTTCAAACCAGAACAAAATCTTCATCTAATTATAAGTGAACTATATTAAGCACAAAAGGCAATTTCAAATTATACGAAGAAAGTTACATTTTACTCTTTGCTTTCAAAATGCGTTTATCGCAATTCCACAAACTAATTGCAAATTCATTTTGCTTAATTTTCTTAGGTTATTTCTTTTATTGCTTTCAAGTGCTCTGCGTATTTCTGAACCATCAAAATCCATAAGAGAGATTTGGAGGGGCTTTTTTTTTTTGTTAATTTGTATTTAAAATTGTGGAATAGGAAATTAATCTTTTTTCGTTTGTTTCTTATTCTTGGATTAATGTGGTGACCACTAATCCAGCTCCAGTTATTACAGACACATTCAGAATTGAGGTAGAAAATGGTTACCAGTGATGAGTACATTTGGAAAACTGGACTTGGAGAAAGACGTTATAATTTTAGAGACAAACTCAAATGGAATTATGCGTTAACTGTCTACCATTCATACTATATGATTGCAGGTCTTTGTATAATTTTACACGGATTTTTCAACAGAAGCAGCTTTCCATTTTCCTACCAAGGTTGATTATCCACTATGTACATTAACTGTGGCAAATGGTTTATCAAAGCCTGGGTTATTTCACTCTGTGTACTGTAATTCTAGTTTGTCTGTCCTAATTACATGCTTTCCATAGGATAAAATAATTCTAGTTTAAACTCTAAAACTCCTGTATTCCAAAGTCAAATACGAGTTGATACATTAAACAAAACTTTTTTTGGTTCATTTATATTTACTATCTGGCCTCCTCTTGCACCATGTGTAGAGATGGTAGAGTGGCTAACATGCAGCCTGAGTGACTTTGCTTCAGGAGATTCACAGATAAGGCACATTTCTGGTGGGGTTGAATTCACAATTCAACATAGACTTTAGTCATAGCTGTCCTATGTCAGGGGGGAAGTGTCAACCCCTAGAGAGTCTGCACTCTAGTCTTAGACGTGTGCATGTGTTGCGGGTGTTGAAAAAGGAAGGATGGGGCAGGGGGTGGGGGGGATGAGTTCTGTATTTTCGTCCCTGCATTGGGGTTGATAAGAGAGCTACTGTAATTGGATTTCTAGGCCCACGTGTTTATTATTATTACTCTGTCTTCCTGGGACTGAGTAAACTGTTTATGTGTTTGTCAATTAATTACCCTCAAATAATACGAAGTGTGTATGCTTTGTTCTGTACTTTGTAGATTTCAGCAGTTTTTGCTTGAGGGAAATGTCATTAAATTGTAATAATAACCTACATTTACATAGCACCTTCAATACTTTCTGTACTAAAGGAACCAAAAATACTTTGAAATTCCCCTGAACAGATGTCAAGCGCTATAGATATCTTTCCTTAAATGTCCTGAATTATCATCTTGCCTATAATTAAAATACAGTCATTCTTAAAACATAGCCATGGAAAATGAAAAGTATTATCTGCTTGGTTGGAGCTGGGATTAACCAAGAATTTGGATCTAAGGAGCTAGTTTAAGGATACAGAGATCTAATTCACAATTATTTTGGTTCTGGCTCCCCACTCTTGCTTGGCTCACCTCCTTATGGTCAACTAGTGTTCCACATATCCTAGAAAATTGTCGTCATCGTCTTCTTTTTTTTCTTAAGTAAGATGACCTGATCCTTCCTTACCCTCCACCTCCCACCCCCATCAGCTTAGTTGATAGCCAAAGTTTAGGCTTTGCTCTTAATTAGCAACTATTGGCTTCTGAAATTCTTGCTGAAATTATAATTTCAAACTTTCTGTTGCCAAACTCTTACCAAACTCTCAGCTGAAAGAAATAGTATAACGTGAAGACTTAAAGAACAGAATGTCTTGAAGAATTTCCAGAACGCTCATTTCTCCAGATATTTAAATAGTTCCCAGTAGGATCAATTCAAACTGCAAGGGAGCCAGATAGATTAAGCACCTTACCTTACCCTCTCAGATTATTTTTTCTGAATTTTATTTACTGATTTATTTTTCTTATTCAAGAAGAGTTTTGGACAACTGTGCAAAATCATTGAGCTGTGCTTTGCTGTTGTGTCATCCTCTAGACTGAGAGACGTTGGGAGATAAGGTCACATGAAACTTGTTCTGTTTGTCTCAGGGGCATCACACAATGTTCTCTTTGTGTAGATCCAAGGAAGACATTCCACCTGATCTCAGTACTAGGAAAGGTCTGGCTGCTTTATAGCAACTGCATTATTTTTATATCATAGACACTGTGAATCACATCTTATTTTCCTTTGTTTGGCTGAGCATAAACTCAGAGCCAAAATTGTAGACTACCTCTAGGAGCTGTGCAAACTTTATAGCCTGCATTTCTCTGTGCTAATCTTTTCCCAGGTTTTATGTGATTTTTCTACCCTTTTATTTTTAACATCCCCTCATTGCCTCTTATTATTTTAGCATAATTTACTGTATTTTTGAGGTTCTCTCATATCCTTTTCAGAATAGGGAGGAGTGGGTATAAATAAGTAAAGAAAAAGCTGGGAAAAGTATTCTATGGATTCCCAGGGGTGTCTGGATTATTCCATGTATACCCAAGACAAAGTGCCTTCAGTGCTGCTAGGCTATGTGGCACCCACAAACCTCATCCTTGGGGACCTGGGGCTTCAGACATTGCAACAGGATGCTCTCCTTGGGTATCCAAGAGGAAAAACTATTCTGAGCCCAAGTGGGTGAATTCTAATCTTCTCTCCTCCCCACATTGGATACCAAAATTCTTAAGGAATGTAATAGGACATTTGGAGTGAGTTCCAACTCCATGAATCCACCAATGAAGAGATCACAAGAAGTTCAAAACCACCTAGTCTTCATGGCTTATGGCTCAGGTCTTCCAAATGGAAGGAAATCCTCGGGTAGGAGGGAGGAGGCAGAGCCAAACATGAGATGTCCCCATTAGGTTGGAACAGCGCCTAAGCTGGGGAAGTGAGAGGTGGCTCACCCATTAAAGGAAGAGCTGGGTGGTCTTGATACAGTCTCCAAGGACTTCTTAGACATGGTTGAGGCAAAACAATTGGTATCAGGGTTCCCAGAAATGTCAGAGACCCTGACAAGTGTGTGTGACCCAGAGACCAGCAATGTAGGGCAGGAAATTTTAGAGGGCAGGTCTCAGGTAGTTGGAAGATAGAGGGCCCATCAGTTTTAGGACTGGTGACCTGGGATTCAATGAAATGATTCCATTTCCTCCCTTGCAAGCCTGGCAAACATTTAAACCTTTTGCAACAATACATGACTGTGCAATCGTTGCCATGTTTGGAAGGCAGAAATGATGCTGTCAAATTGCAGCCAGGGACCCTAAAAGTTGCTCTGGCACTGCCCTTATCCTGATTCCTGCCCTGTACTAGGGTACTGGCAAGAAGCCTATAGGGAATTTTCTTTTTTTTCTGGAGTATAAAAAAATGGGAGGCAGCCCAGGTAAGCAAAAAGGAGTTTAGACAAAACTTTTATTTCCTTACATTGACTCTGTTCCCAGGTGTGATGTTTTGTGTACCTTTGAGATCTCATTTCACTTTAAAAAAATATGAACAGAAAAAAGAGAACTACATACCATCCCTGACTATTTTACCAGCTTTTTCAGAGGTAAAAGACAAAACATTTCAGAAATGTGTGTGACTTGGAGGCTATCCAGAAAGTAGAGTAACTGGGATCTGGACAATGACAAATATTTTTAATTTTCTGAGAGAAGATGATAAGGTAAAAGAGCCAAGACCAGTCTAAAAAGTCTGGCTAGAGCAGAGGATCCTCTGCCTAAGCTGATCAGGCACACTTCTCAGCCCTTCTGTGAATTCCAGGTGACAGCTGGGAGGGAGGTCTCTGCTTTCCAAACATGACATTGTTGTGGCAGTAGTAATGGCAGAGCCCGTAGATGATGACAGACCAACTGGGGGTCACCGAGGGCAAATGTGGTCTGCAGTCTGCACACCTGGGACTGGCTGGAGGTCTTGGCGCTGTCCCCTGTTTACAAGAATCAGAACTCAGATATTCTCTGGCTTCCTGCCTGGTTTTTTGAGCCACAACCAGCTTGAAGAGGTCCATTGGACCGAGCTCTCTGGACTACACTGGACAAAGGAGACCCTTGGCTTTGAACATGGTCACAGATCTCTTTGGGTCCAGCTCTCTCCTAGTAGCATCATTCGACTTAACTGTTTATAACAAGATTTCACTTAAACTAGCTCCCCTAGTTACTTGAGATAAACAGCACAGAGGGAGAGAGAGAACTGAGGAGAGTAATAGAAAAATGTGTGCTTTTAGCTGAGACTTTCAGCTACTCATTTTGATTTTCAAAATAGCTCTCATTTCTGAATTCTGAATTTCTGAGAGAAAGACAGAAAATCAAATGATTGCCATTTAGGTTTTCCAGTGGCTCATTGGTGCTGAAAAATAAGAATTAGAAGGGCAGACACAGGATTGGGGCAAGTCAATTTTGGTTTTTTCTTCTCCTTATGGGTTACCACGATGGTGCTATTTCGTGCAGGTGTGCTTCTTCTTCATACCCTGCTTTAAATCCCAGTAAGGGATGGATGAAAAATTTCTCCTTTTGCTTCTGCTGAAATTATTCCAGTATAGAGTAACACAGTCTTCCATTTTAGTCTTTCATTCCACTGGTACTTGAGTGCCTACTTTACATAAAACACTGTGCAAGGCACACAAACTTTATAAAGATGAATGTAATGGTCCTTGCCTTAAAATAGCTTACAATTGGCCAAGAAAGCTGTAACATATATTCAGCCACCTATAATACTTGGCTTGTAGTGACACATGCATTGGAAAAGTTAGAAGTAAAGCTCTGGGGATGTCCAGAGAAGCTGGAGGACATTTTCATTGACAGGTGAGAAAATGTTTTCTTAAGATTGTGGCTTTTATGGCTGGGACTTAAGAGACATAAAGAATAGAATTTTAGAGTTAGAAATGAGAAGAAGAGGGCATTAGAGAACAGCAGTGACAAGAACTAAGGCCAAGGGTGGGTTCAGGGAACAGACACTGGCCCAGGTGTAGGATATGTGATATATTTATAACAACAGCTTATCTTTGGAATGATTTATGGTTTTCACACCTTTTGCCCATATGTTATCGTGTTTGATCTTTATAACAACTCCATAAGGTGGGCCTATAATTATTGAGGATGACATTAATGAATATATTCCTACTCAGTAGGCAGCAGGGAGCCACAGAAGGTATTTATTCAGGGAGATATGAATCTGAGTTGGGCATAATGACGCAACAGAAAGGATCTTTGGTAGGGTAGATTAAAACGGGAAAGTTTGGCATAGGGAAGACTAATTCTGAGGCTACAGTGGTAGTGTAAGTTGGGAGTGAGAACATGAAGGAAGGGATGGGGAGAAGACACTTACCAAGATAGAACTGCAGGCCAGTTGGAAGTGGCTTGAATGCTTCAAGAACTCAAAAACTAATATTTCATTAAATTCTTTGCTCTGACTTTCCCTTAGTTAGAGTTAATTGCTCTTTATCTGTATCCTCAGAAGATTCTGGTAACTTTATTTAGCACTTTATTTTATTGTTATTTACATATCTGACACCCGTATTAGGTTATTGGCTATAAGCTTCTGGTAGATAAAAGATTATGTTATTCATCTTTGTCTTTCTTGGGGGAAGCATCCAGTGTGGTCACTTGCACAGAAGTAGTGTTTAATAAACACTTGCAGTATTTAACTCAAGTTTGGCAGTGAAAGACAAGATGAGAGAGCTTAAAGCAGCAGGGTTGCAGAAAAGGGTTTAATTTATTTATTTAAAGAAACAAGTGAGATACAGTGGAAAGAACATGCAAGTTGGAATCAAACTTGGTTTAAATCCTGGCACTACCCATTTATTTTCTACATGACATGGGCCAAGTTACTTAATGTGTTTAAGCATAATTTTCCCTTATATAAAATGCCAATAATAAAATCTACTCTTTGAGGTTGCCGAGAGGACTAAATAAAATATCGTGCAAATTGTCTGCCACATAGGGGATCTTCAACATTGTGAGATCGTGTGCAGGCCTGCTTCAGCCCCCCAGTTTGAGTATGTTTGAGTAGGTTCATAGACAAAAGGGAAGGAAGTTAAGAGATAGAAAACATAAGAGAAAGGAAAAATAATAGAAAAAGTTTCAATGAGCTGGAACAGACAGATGAGAAATATGGATGCTACTTCCCTTTAAATAGGCAGAAGGGAGAAAAGGAATTGTGAAAAGCTAAAGAAATTCTGTCAAGTGAAAAAGAGACATTCTAAGAACACCAATCTCTGAAGAATTGAAAGAAAGCTTATCTGCTCAGGGCGACGTGTGGGGAGGGGCTGCAAAGGGCGTTGAGCACTGGAAAGGGGTAGAAGATATGGGGAGCAGCTGATAGGGGTCCTAGGGCAGGGAGTCGGCAAAGCCAGAGAAGGATTCTTAGAAGTAGGAAAGATCAGTGAAGCCTGGATGGCGTGAGTTTGGTATTGACACAATTAGCAAAGCAGAAGAAAGCATGAATCCAAAATGTTCCTGGCCAGTTCCATTTACGCAGCTCTTCTCAGTTCTGTGCAAAGCACTGAGCTGCACAGATGGGCTCTCAACCAGGGATGGAGACAAAGGGACCAACAGAGCTGGGGGAGAAAATATATATATATATATTCTTTTTTTCTATCAAAGAAGAATATATCAATATATTCTGTCAAAGAAGCAGAATGGCTTACCCAATCTAGTGCTATGTTAAATAAGACTTTTTTTTTTTTTTTTTTTTTTTTGAGACAGAGTCTCACTGTGTTCCAGGGTTAGAGTGCTGTGGCATCATCTTAGCTCACAGCAATCTCAAACTCCTGGGCTCAAGCGATCCTCCTGCCTCAACCTTCCGAGTAGCTGGGACTACAGGCATGCACCACCATGCCTGGCTAGTTTTTTCTATATATTTTTAGTTGTCCGATTAATTTCTTTTTATTTATGGTAGAGATGGAGTCTCGCTCTTGCTCAGGCTGATTTCGAACTCCTGAGCTCAAACAATCCGCTCGCCTCGGCCTCCCAGAGAGCTAGGATTACAGGCGTGAGCCACCGCGCCCAGCCTAAGATTTTGATTTTATATGTGGAAAAGACTTTAGAGATTATCTAGTTTAACCCAAATTTAGGTGTGAGAACTCAGTGTAAGTGACCTGTCAGCAATTATTCTACCAGGGGGCAGAGTGGTACAATGCTTAAGAATGTGGCCCTGGAATCTGCCCTCTGGGGTTTGAATCCCAGCTGCATGACCTTGAGCAAATTTCTTAACCTTAGCTTATGTTTTCATTTGTAAAGCATGGATAATGCTAATACCATCATCATAGGATTCTTTTAAGGATTAAATGAAGTCATCTTTATGAAATGCTTAGTCCAATGCCCGAGATGCTGTGTCCCTCCATAAGTGTTATTTAAACCCAGGTCTCCCGATTCCTGCCAACAGTTCTGTCTTCCACATGGGGCTGTCTTGTTGACTGATAGACCTCCCTGAAAGGTGGCTGTGAGTAAAGGAATAAAAGTCTCTTTTGGAGCAACTCTGTAGCCATGCTAAATATATTGAGCTCATGTTATTATTAATTTATATTTTTAACCCTTGACATGCCAATTTTTTTTTCAGTTTTCTTAATGACCTTACATAGTACCTTCACAGTAAGGATGATCTTGCTTGAAATATTTGTAATGGATAATCTTCATATATAATTTATGAAACCAACCTCATTTCTTTACAGCCATATACTTTTTACAACCACCTACTTTTGAAGATTAATCTCAAGTCTCTTAATCAGAATTCTGTTAAATAAGAACACTACTAAGCATATGTTTTGGTACAAGGAAACTAAGAAACAGAGAGGGTCATTGAGTTTGCTGAGGCCAACAGTGACAGAATTGTGAGGCACAAAGCATGGATTACCGACAACTTGGCATGTTCATATGGCTTCTCCTCCAATTATACGTTCAAACCAACGTGAGCTTATCCAGAGACACTTTCTGTGGGCTGATGGCATTGCATATATGCTTCAAGTAGACCATAATGCACCAAACTCCCCCTTTTTAGAACCCAGAAATAATGACTTCTTTTTCTTACCTTTCTGCCTTCAATTTTTGTGGCAGTGGAGAATTAGAAATCAGACTGAGCAATGCTATTTGGGTCTCAGGAAACAAGTCAATTGTTTGTGTTTTCTTCACTTCCAAGATATTCTGAGGGTTGGTATACACCAGCCTGGAAAAGGGAAGCATCTATGGACCATCTCATTTCTGACTCAGTCAGCCAGCTGGGTGTTGAGACTATTTCCATGGCTTCCAATCCGTCAATGCTTGAAAACATTTACTACGGAAAGGATCGCTGGCTCGGGGAAGACATTTGTCTAATTCAGCAACAGCACTTTACACTGCATTTCCAGATTATGCCTCTCCTTGAAAATGATCTATTACAGGAGCAGTTTATAAAATTAAACACTTGTCATTATGCAATGCAAAATTCATGAAGCAACCAAATGTCAGGGATCTACATATTTAAAAGATGGGAGCTTTAGCATTTCTTCCCTGGCAGGGATTCTGAGCAGTAAAAGGCCCAGAGAAAAACATAGCTAATCACAAAGCTGTTTTGGAATGGACCAAATCATTCCTTTTGGGGACTCTTAGTCCAAAGGGACCCTATTTTTCGAGTGGAAAAATAATTATCTATTTAATAATTATTTATTGACTGTTTACCATGTGCCAATAGCTGTGCAAAGTACTAGGGCAACATCAATGAGTATAAGCAATGTCCCGGCTCCCATGGAGCCTGCATTCTAGTGAGGGTGGGGTGGGGGAGGTAGGCAATAAACAAGTAAACAAATAAATGAACAAGAAAATGATACTTTTGGCACACAATGTTCCCTCTCTACCCTCATATACTTTTTTTTTTATTCTGTTAGAAAAAAAAGGAGATCTCTCCTCTCAAACTAGAGCAGCCTTTTGGAATTGCCAGGGCCAAATCACTCATCTGTGAACAGTTAACACTGAGCAATTATGGGGTGCAGAGACCATACTAGATACAGACGTGATTGAATATCACAGGGTGAAAAATAAACTGGCTGTCTGCAAGGAACTTTCTTTTGAAGTAAAGCACAACACACTCTTGATAAAACTGATGATCATACGGTTGGGACTCTCTCAGCCAAGTTCCCTCCCACTACAGTTTTGCCTCTTGCTCTGGAGGATAGAGGAATAAATACTCATCCCTAGGTTTGGCCTGTGATAGATACAAGAGCATTAGGCAATTTAAGCGCTTGTGTAGGGGCCCAATTATCCATCCATTTTAAGCTCATAAAGAATACTCCTTGCTAAAGGGTCAGTGAATTACAAGTTTACCTCGAATGACTTCTTCATTGGGAACCACACCTACTGGCCACGATTCCTCTTGGGTATCTGCTCTACCAGCATGGGACCTGTGAATGCACTAGCGGCTCCCCCTCAGAGCTATGCTGTCAGCTCTCATACCATACTCACCAGTTCACCCCAAAGCAATTGTGTCATGACATTTAGACCTGGCTGCTTTGGCACAGTCATTTTAATGCCAGGAATTTTTGACATGGAAACATGGCTTTGACATAATATTTTAGCCTCTGACTTTCAGTGTTTTAAAATATGCATCACGGTGAGAGTTAAGGGTATAGTAAGGGTCAAGAATATTGGTTTCACATGTTAATTAGTAATGACACAACAAAGAAAACAGTGATTTTATATATTGAAAGTGCCATTTTGATGTCAAAGCAGCTACATCAACATGATTATGTCAAAATGGATGTATCAAATCACAATGTCAAGAAGTTCTTGGATTTCCCTCTTACTTCATCTTCATTATTCATTGAGGGCATGATGAAGGGATCCTATTCCAAAAAACTCCCTAATCCAAAAATGACATGGTATCCAACCTCAGCAATAAACCACATAAATTAGATACCACGTGGCTCTCCTGGTAAGGCATGACACCATGCACCCATGCCAGAAAGCAAGGACAACCTATTGAGGTAACAGAGGCCATCAAACAATGGCCTACTGGCAATATTTTAATGCACATTAAAATTTCCCTGTATTTTCCTGAAATTGACACCACTGAGGGAGGATCTCAGAGTAGAGGAGATATCAGGGACAGATGTGATCCATCTTAGATTTCCATCAGGTACATGTGCATTTTGAGAGATTAATAAGACCTAGTTTTTGGAAGGAGTGAATAAAAAATTCCAGAGGGAAAGACTGCTGTGTGTAAAATATTTCTGTACAAGGAATGCCAGAAATATGACTTTGATTGGAACTTGGGATGTATTCAGGGAGCAAGTGGAAGAAAATGAGATATAGTTGGAGAAGGGCCTTGAGTGTGTGAAGCTGCAAAAATTTGGTGTGATATTGAGAGGCAGTAAGAAGCTGTTATGGATTTTAACAGGGAAGTCACATGACAGCAAACTGGTTGAAAGACTACCCAGACTTCTTTGTGAGATGAACTGGTACAGAAGTGGAACTGGAAGCCAGAAGAACTGCATGAGGATTTGTGCACTGGCTGCTGAAGTGGAAATGAAGATTCATATTTGAATGAAATCAAGAAGAAGGAAATTGCAAAATTTGGGGAAAGATGAAATATAGGGCCCTGCGAAAGAAGGATAATTCCAAAATGAATCTAAGATACTGAGCTTGGTTGAAGATTGGGCGTGGTACTGCCATTGATAGTAATGGACAGACTTGGGAAGTATGTTTGAGGGGAGAGTTCACTATCATAGTGTTGATGGGCCAACCAAGAACTATTCTGCTACAAAGATAAATGGTGGTAGGGATCTGGAAAGAGGTTGAAAAATCCTTGTGGAAATGGAAGGTTTTGGATCAATCTTTGTAAAGGTTGAATCATGTCAACAAATTATTGTTGTCATCACCATTATCATCATCTCCACCATCACCATCATCATGAAACATTGTTTTTAGGGTACAGTGGGGGTGAGTAAATAAACTTGTAAAGTTATAAACAACATATGGACAAAAATCCAAGTTTAAATAAAGTCTCCATAAAGGAAGATAGGAAATCAGTAAAAAAAAAAAAATTGAAAACAATGAGGCATTTGAAAAATAGAATTAGCAAAGTAGCATAGAGAGGAGAATGCTTCAAGAAAGGTATGCAGTCAGGGTGTCATGATGGAGCAATAAATTCAAAAAGGCAACACGAAATTTAACAATCTGGAGAGCTAATTTCCTTTTGAGAAAGTTATGAGTTTACAGGCAGGGTTAAGTAAGGAGTGGCTGGAGAAGTGGAGATTGTAATAAAACTAAGTTTAAATACAACAGAATCAAAGTTGGAAGGAACTTAGGGGTCATCTATTATAACTTCCTCTCCATTTCAGGGATCACATTTGGGAACTGCAGCCCTAATATACTCACTCTGCCGTGTTGGAAGGGCACCCCCTAATTTGTCAGGCAGTTGATTCCATGTTTGAACAATAATCTACTGGGTTAGTGAATTCTTCATTTCATTCAGATAAAATATGAAAAGATACAACCACAGAAAGAAGAAATTTGCCAGGAGCAGGAATATACAGAGGAATCAAGGGATGTTTTTACGTTTATTTCATCTAGAAGAGAGGCTCGTACATAGTTAAAGGAAAAGCAAAAGAAGCACTAGTGAGGAAAAGGTTAAAGAGTCTTGGAAGGAGAGGGATAGTAAAGCCTCTTAGAGGCCACAAGGCAGGAAGTGATCAGAGACACAGATGGAAAGGTTATTTTTTTTTTATTTATCCACCCACTAGCCGGTGACTGATACAGTGCTTTTAGCATAGCATGTGTGCAATAGAGAGACGTGTTGATTGATTAATTGAGGAGAAGAAAGATATTTTTGAGATCCAGGAAAAGATAAAGGGAGGGATTCAGAGGCAGATCTAAGATATAACTAGTGACACAAATCATGTGAACTGAGGTGCAAGAGAAAATTCAGAAGCTTCACTTTTGGCCACTGCAAAGAAAATGGCTGCTGTTTTAGTCAATTTTAAAGATAATGATTTGAAAAAAATAAAAGCCATCTGACTGACTCCTTTGTGCCTTCTACCAGAACTGAAGTAATAGGCAAGGCATTCAGATAAAACTGTCCCTCCTAGAGGAAGAGACATGCCAAGAGAACCTTGGCCAGATGGGAACTGTAGAAAGAGGCTCAGAGGGGCATTTTGCTTGCCGGATCAGTTTGGATTTAAACCAGGTGCCTCTAGGGTAGAAGGCCAGAGTTTTGCCAGTCAAGAGCAGGGATGTAAGCTGCCGTTGTGTGAAAACAAGTTAAGTTGCTTGGTTCCAGGGAATATGGTCCAAGTGTCATAAATGCATCTGTTTAATAATGCATATCAGTAGCCGTTCCAGAATTTGGGTGCCTTGAGCTGCCTTTGTTTTCTCATTTTCAGAAAAATGTGTAAGCCCATGTCTTAACAAAAGCACTAGATGGCAGCAGAGGATATCTATTCAACCGTCGCTCTCCACAGGCTGCTGGAATTTTGACAGATACAAAACGGTACCTGTGGTTTTGTGTATAAAACTGGTATAACTGTTTGTACATTTAAAAAATGTAACAATAAATTAAACATAAGGGAAAGGGGTTGCTAATAAATACAGTGTGACTGCATTTTTGTATACCAGGTGACAAGCTCGGGCATTCAAACCTGATTTGTGCAGGGGATGCGCAGGATGGGAAGTAAGTTGGAGTTGCAAAACGTACATGCTGGGTGATTATAGCTTCCGTGAGGGTTGTTGTCGATCTGCCCATATGTCTGTATGCATGACACAGAGGTGACAATTTAGGGAAGCGAGAGGTATGATATGTCTGAAAATCTGGATACAAGGGATTTTAGAAGAAAGCACTGTTCTGTGATTCCCTCACTCACTGTTTTGATGGATGGAAGGTGAAAGTGTGAGCTCATTATATTTGTTTTCCTTAAAGAGACACAAATCATGTCCCTCCGTTCTCTTACTCATCACTTAGATAGTGGGTCTCTTAAGCCTGCACACCTCGTAGCCTATAGGACTTTTATTTTCCCCCCATAAAATACATCTAATTCAGTATGAAAGCTCTGCCTCTCCCCGGACATCTGTCCGTGGGTTTTTTGTGTCTTTTTTTTTGGTACAAAATATCCCCAAATCAAAACAAAATACACACACAATACACACACACATATGCACATATGCACGATAACAAATTTTCTGTGACAATTACAAAAAAAAAAATCCTACTGCAAATATAAAGCTCTGTAAACCTGGTCCTATGAGAATCTAAGGTTAGTAAACAGCAGGAAAGCGGCCGCCCCGAGCTCCGGAGCGAGCTCACCGCACGGTCCCCACCACGGTGTGCGTGGGCTTCGCGAGCGCGCCGTTCGTGACCACGGTTGGGAGCTGCAGGGCGCGGCCCCTCGCGCGCCAGGGCCCAGCGGTTGGACTCCGTTGGGGTCATCAGGTACTGGATTCTCACAAGGAACAGCCTCTCCGGATGGTAGAGGCGGATGGCGATGATCAAGGGGATACACAACGTGGAGAATAGGGCCGGAACCCAGCCCAGCCCGATGGCCCAGGTGGGGTACACGCAGGACTTGTCGTAGGTCAGGGGCACGTACTTGACCAGGGAGAAGATGAAGCAACCAACGCAGAGAACGGGCGTGATCACGGCCCAGCTGTGCTTGATCCAGGGTCCAGGCCGGTAGCCGATTATGTCCTCGATACCGTCATAAAAGTTGTCACAGCCGTGTATCCAGGCAGTAACAAAACATCCAAAGAATGCAGCCCACGAAAGGCAAACACCGCTAGCTGCATAGCAGTCAAAGAGCTGGAACATACACACGCCACCCTCCATCACCATCGGCAACCGCAGCAGGCAGCTGATGTTGCACAAGACGGCGATGAAGATTTCCCGATGGTAACCTTTCCTTAGGACGGACGGTAAAGGTCCACCAAGGACGTGATCTGTCTTTCGACTTCAACAAACTGGCTGTCCAGTCCAAGCAAGAGAAGCATGATAAAGAATAAACCAAAACGTGGGCAGCGGCATCAAATCGTCACAGCCCTGGGGTAGGTGATGAAGGCCAAGCCAGGACCTGACTCGGCCACATCTGCAACGTCCACCCCTTGCTCTTGTGCCATGAAGCCCAGGATGGAAAAAATTGCGAAGCCAGACACAAAACTGGTACCACTGCTCAGGCATCCCAGCAGCAAACAGACCCTGCACCAGTTGTGCTTGTACTTGTTGTAGCTCCCCAGCAAGGTCATGGCGCCCAGGCAGATGGCGTAGGAGAAGATCTGTGTCCCGGCGTCGATCCGCACCTGCGAGTCCTCCAGGCGAGTGATGCCAGGGTACAGATAGAACTCGATGCCTTCGCCCGCACCGGGCAGCGTCAGCCCGCGGGTCAGCAGCGCCAGGAGCGTGGCGAATCGGAACGTGGCCGTGAAGTAGACAACCTTTCCCGTGGACCTGACACCCTTCCAGATGCAGAAGAAACAGATCAGCCGGACCAAAAGCAGGCAGAGAGCGAGGTCCCATTTCAGAGCGCCCAGGTGGTGGATGCCGGGGGACAAGCTCAGAACGTTGCGCTCCCAGAACTCGATGACGGGGGAGGTGAAGTTGCTGGTGCTGATGGCGCGATCCACATGCTCTTGTTCTTGCGCAGGGTGTCCTCCATGCAGAGGGGCGTGTTCCAGCTGTGGCTGCAGCGCGCCCAGGGCTGGTCCTCCTGGAAGGACCGGAACAGGTAGTACATGGCCCAGGCCAGGATGACGATGTAGTGGACGTTTAGGAGCGACACGATCACGATGGAGGCGTAGCCGATGCCAGAGAACAAGGGGCAGATTTTCTCCCAGCAGGTGATGCCACCTTCAGAGGTGTACTGGCCGATGATTATCTCCAGGAAAAACACTGGCAGGCCGCTCCCGAACAGGAAAATGAAATAGGGTATGAGAAACGCACCTCTACTGTTTGTGTAGCAGAGGGACGGGAAGCGCCAGACGTTGCCCAATCCCCCGAAGCCGCCAGCCACCGAGAGCAGAAAATCGATCTTGCTGGACCACTTCTCCCTCTGTGGCGGTTTCCCCTCAGCCTCATCCTCGGGACGTGTGCCCGGGCTCTTCCCTGGCGATGGCTTCAGGATGTCCTTGTGGAAGTCTTTCAGACACTGCAGCTTCTCGTTGGTGGCCACTGGCTTATCAATTGGCTTATCAACTGAAAGTTACAGAAATATCAAGTTAATCTTTGAAAAGGAAAATTCATACTTTTCATTGTTTGGCACATCGCAACCCTAAATGTCAACAGACATATCTTCCTAAGAGATATTTATTTGGAGATACACCTGAACTCACCAGTTTAACAAAAATATTTTTAGAACCATATACTTCTTCATTCTCCTTACATTCTGAATAAAGGCAGGGAGAAGAGGAAAAATGAGTGGGAATGAAAGGGAGAAGAGGAAGGAAATACATATTTTTTAGAATGCCTGACAACAGTATCTGTCAAATTCATATTTTTGGATGAGCTAAATATTTTCAAATCTCATTATATTCTTCAGTCTACATGGAACATGACATTCACGTCAATGACTATCAATGTTTTCCTAGCAAGATCACTTACAAATTCAAAATAAATATTGCAAAGAAACAATTCAGAGATGGCCATTTCACAAGTGATGAAAATTTAATAAAATAGAGCAATAATGATAAGGAGTTAGTAGCATCTGTGTCTATGTGCATATATTATTTTTCCAGATGCTTTTTTGGTCATGGAGATATTCTGAGTATATGAAATCAGATGCAATTATAAAAAACAAAAATAAAATTGCAAAGTGAAATATAAAGTTGAATATTTTCTATGTGCTGTTATTTAATTTCTTTTGCTATTATCTAGTTTAATCCTCAGGCTAATTAAAAAATACTGTGAATTTTGGAAAATGCAGAAATTTCACTTAAAAGAAAAACATTCCACATGGGCTTAAGAAGTATATGGTATATTGCCATGTTTCTGTCCATTCTAAAAAACCATATCTGGCTTTTTTTTTTTGTCCCCAGTGTCTTTTAAAGACCTTTGTACAAAGATTAAATGGACAAGAGTGAGCTAAAGTTATTGAAAGATAAATTTTACCTGGAACACTTAGTAGAAATTAAGATGCTGGCACTTTTCTTCCCTGCCTCTTGAAAATTGTATTACAATTAAACATTCAGACCAGGTGCGGTGGCTCACGTCTGTAATCCTAGCACTCTGGGAGGCCGAGGAGGGAGGATTGCTTGAGCTCAGGAGTTCAAGACGAACCTGAGCAAGAGCGAGACCCTGTCTTCACTATAAATAGAAAGAAATTATCCAAACAACTAAAAAAATAGAAAAAACCAGTCAGGCACGGTGGTGCGTGCCTGTGGTCCCAGCTATCTGGGAGGCCGAGGCAAGAGAATCACTTGAGCCCAGGAGTTTGAGGTTGCTGTGAGCTAGGCTGACGCCATAGCCCAGGCAAGAGAGTGAGACTCTGTCTCAAAAAAAAAAAAAAAAAAAAAGAAAAAGAAAAAAAAGAAAAATTAAACATTCACTTAAACATAAATACAATATAACCGATTTCCTCTTTGAGAAAACCAAAAGATAATTTTCAATTTTGTTGCCCTTCCTTACTCATATTTATTTTGATGACTGATGCCCTAAGCTTATTTTTGATTATATGTTTCCCTCTATATCATATTTCAAAAAGTTTCTTTTTATGACCTCCTGAAATATTGCAGGGCAGATTCAAACATGTCCCAAGCAGGCACTGAAGTTTTAATGCATTTTTATGAGAACTAGCCTCAGCCTCTGCAATACAACATTTATTCGTCCAGAAGGATGTTAGCGGAATGCTCTTCTATTTATAATTCAGTAAGCAAATTATTCCTATACTACAAGTATGTAGAATCATTTGCACTTTTCTATTTAATTAATTAGTTTATCAATGTCATAGAAGTATTATAAAATGCATGTTGTACATCTGAATCTTCATTGGGAATAAGTCCATCATATTAGCTAATCTAACAACATAATGATTTTTAATTAAGTCTTTTCTGAAGTCCAAAACAACGTTATTTTTACCACTTCCATTAATGTTGTCTTGACACAGATTAAATAAAAATGCTTGCTACTAGTGTTTATAATTCTAGCTCACTACTTAGAACAGCACATAGCACAAAGTAGAGAATAAATATTAATATATGTTGAATCAATATATTGCAACTATCATTTTCTCTTTTACAAAGCATAGATACAATGAAGTTCTAGCACTATCTTGTTTTATAGTTATAGAAGCAAGTTATGTAATAATTGTCAATATGTACAAAGTGAAACGAAGAAGTAGGGGTAAGAAATCCATGAGCTGAATTCTCCAGATCAATGCAATATGGTAAGATTTACACAAATAAGCTGGATAATTAATTTATTTAAGAACATGACTTTACACAGGTAGACAATTTTAGATTTAACTACACATGTACCAATTCTAGTTTCATTGGTAAAAGATATCATTGTCCTTGTCATTTATTTCTTAATTACAACAAATCACTCATATGATTGGGTGTCTCCCCAATTTACTTCTTTTCAATGCAATTTCCACTTATTTCAGACACACGGTATTTAAAATTCTTCATTTAAATACTTGAGATCATTCCCTAGAGTAAATAGTGGACTGAAACTACTGCAAAGTTTCTTCTTTGGGGAACTCTATTCTACTTAGCTGAGACTCTCATTTAATTTTATCATGTAGAAAAGAAGTTGACAAACTACTGCCTGTGGGCCAAATCCGGTTGCAGCTGTTTTTGTATGACCCACAAGCTAACACTGTTTTTCACATTTTTAAATGTCTGAAAAAAGTAAAAGGACATGATAAGTGAAAAGCATAGAAAATTCAAATTATAGTTCCCCTACATAAAGTTTTATGGGAACACAGCCTCACTCATTTGTTTACATATCACTGCTTTCACACTGCAAGGACAGAGCTGAGGAGTTACAACAGAGACCACATGGCCTACAAAGCCTTAAATATTTACTATTTAGCCCTTCATGGAAAAGGTTTGCCAACTCCTAGTGTAAAGCATTTATCTCTACTTTCTTTCTGACATTATATTATTGATGTCCTTTTTAGTAGTTGCCTTTTTTCAAACTGATGTATCTTTGGCCATGTTCAGGAAGATTAGAAGAATGTTGTACTGCTGCAATTACAATGACTCTCCTATGTTTGCATCTCAGCATTTTAAAAAAATTTAATAATTTTTCTCAGATTATAACATTATTTGCTCTTTGTGGCCAAGTTCTATAACATCAAATATGGGACCTATTTCTAGCCTAATGATTTTCCCCGTAACAGGGTTAAAAGACATTGTATCATACTTGATTTAAACATTTTTTGACAAGTAGAATGATGTGTAATTAACAACCTACCACTGAAATAGCACCAACAAATTGATTTACCATCCTCATAAATCAAATATATAACTAAAGAATTTTTAACGAACTTGCTAGGTGAACTACATTGTTCTACATCAATGGTCCCTGACGTTTTTGACACCAGGGACTGGTTTCATGGAAGACAATTTTTCCACAGCCAGAGGGTGGAGGAATGGTTTTGGGATGATTCAAGCACATTACCATTTATTATGCAGTCAATCCTCTCTGCTAATGATAATCTGCATTTGCAGCTGCTCCCCAGCACCAGCATCACCCACTCAGCTCCACCTCAGATCATCAGGCATTATATTGTCATAAGGAGCTCACAACCTAGATGCCTCGCATGCTCAGTTTACAATAGGGTTCCTGCTGTATCCAGAATCTAATACCATGGCTGATCTGACAGGAGGCAGAACTCAAGCAGTGATGGGAGTGTTGCGGAGTGACAGTAAATACAGATGAAGCTTCGCTTGATTGCCCGCCACTCACCTCCTGTGTGTGGCCAGGTTCTTAAAAAGCCATGGACTGGTACCAGTCCACAGCCTGCAGGTTGGGGACCACAGTTCTAAATTGTAAAAACAAATAAGTCTAGTTCGGCAAATGTCATTGTTGAAAAGAGGAAAACTGTGGACCAGTATGAGATTTGTACGTTTCTTACTGACTATAGTCAATAATAGTATATTGTATATTTCAAAATTACTATTGAGTAGATTTTAAATGTTCTCACCACAAAGAATGAATAAGTATTTGAGGTGATGAATATGTTAATTAGCTTGATTTAATTAATGTATATAATGTAAACATGTATTATAACATCACATTGTATCCCATAAATATATACAATTATTATTGTCAATTTAAAATATTTTTAAATATTAAAAAATTAAATTAAAATAATGGGTAAAGGAATAAGCAGTAAATAAAATTTACTAGAATAATTGAGTAACTATTTTTTTAAAATGACTAAGTACCAAAATATATTAAGAAAAATCTGAAGAATTACATTCATAAATATAAATCATAAATTAATTTTAAAAATAAGCAAATATTTATCTGATTTAGTGTGAAGATGAACTTTCTAAAGCTTTTACAGATAAATAAGAAAAGTATAAATTATCTGGGGAAAAACGGACAAAGGAAAGCCTAATAGTGTTAATTTTGTGAACAATGATACACATTAAACTGAAATTTTAAAGGGTCAAAGATATTTGATCATCCAGAATTTCATATGATTGACTCTAAAACACCAATGAGGGTGGCTTGCTGAAATTTCTGGAAGGATGTATGAAAACAAGAGCCTCAGATATAACACAACCTTGGTCTCATTTATTCTGTTTTATTTATTTCAAGGAAAATTAAGAGAATTAAGAAAGAGCTTATGATTTATTTACACTGATTCTATCCATACTGTGTTTAAAAATAATTCACTGGAAAAGTCCAGAAGTCCAACAATAATATAATGATTAGTAAATGATAGAACATCTTTATGATAGAAGTCTATATAGCCAGTAAAATCAATGGGAAAAAACTTGATCGTGCTAGGCCACCAGGAGGTGCTGAAAGGGCTGTTGGAAATGTCTCCTTTTTTTCCAATTCCTCATTAACTCTTCTTCAGAATTCTCCCTCTCTACTTACCTCTGCTCTAACACAGTCTTGCTCCACCTTGTGTGATACTGCTTACTAATATTGCTCAAAGATAGTAAAAGAATGGAAGCTGGGAAAATCAGAGTAGGTCAGCTCTAAGTGGTTCACACAGCTCAGGCAGCAGAGCAATGTCTTCATTGCAGAGACAAAGAGGAAGGGAGAGTCTGTGATGTGAAGGGTGTCTGGGGGTGGTAAAATTCTGGACCGAGGGAAAAGGAGAAGGAACACAGGATAGCCCAGGGTTAGTGGAGGTCGCAGCTGAGATGGAAGGTAGGGCTCCCCAGCCTGAGGATGAGCTCTGGATGGAGTCAGTAATAAAAAGTAAGGACCAACTCAGAAACCATTTTCAGTCACTGAATTTTTTTATGCAAATGTTCCCTGGCCATGTGAACATAGTTTTTTATACTGTGATATTGTCTTATTTCAGAACATTACCTAGACATATTTCACATTATTTAAAATTTTGCTTTCCTTGCCCAATGTGCTAGGCAATAAAAAGGCATTTGTTGTTTTTAGGTTTTATTTGCTCTTTAGGTCAAGCAATTTTTAAATATTTAGATCTTTATTTTTTAAAAAATAGACATGAAAACTGGTCAGGTGTACAGTACAATAGTAGTGGTGGTAGTAGTAAAAAATAGTGATGAAACAAAATTTGTAACCAGTGAAGGAGAAAAGGTTGTTAGCCATATGATAGTCTTGGCAAGTAATTATTATTGTTTTCTGTTTCAGATAGGAGACTGTGAAGATTGAAACAAAACCTCCTGATATTTTATGTTGTTCCTTACCTGAATCACAATAAAGGATACAGCAAAATTTCATTCATGTAAGAAAGTATTTTTTTTTCCTTCCGATAATACTGTGGCGTATTGCTCTTGGAAATCAATGTATGCCACAGAATAATATGGGTATAATATGTTAGAAGGCAAAAAAAGAAACTGGAGTTAAGGAAATAACTGTATCTTCGTTTAAGACACAATTAAATGTGAAAAATTCTCGAAATGCTTATAAAATGCCCTTAAGGTCCAATGTCACTTGTAACATTTCCTATGGAAACAAGGGCCAGTTTTTGTAAAGTCTTAGGGTTTTCATGAAGCGCTGATTGAAATACAGTGCAGTCCCCCCCTCCCCAACTCCCGCCACACACACAGCACGGACTTACAGGAAGACCTTTCTCTGTCTCAGCTACAACTCCTATGATGTCTTTCCTCCTGGAAGAGGAAGAAAAGGACCTCAATAAGTCTCCAGTGGAACTGAACCGTCAAAGAATAATTTCACTGGGTGAAGTTAAACAGGCAAGGAAGACTTTATTCAAGACCATTACAACAGGGAAGAAAGACTAAACTCCCTGAAATAGAAACAAGAGAGTTTTTAAAAAGTGCTGGGGTGAGCTACTGGAAAAGTATTAGAGGACTTTAGGGGCAAGGTTGGTCAGTGTGATTAGACCATTTTTGTCTGATAATTGGAATTTATGGAAGTCACAGACACTTGGAAAGAGGATGCTATCGTTCTTGATGATTACATATCGTAGGAATGGCTCCTAGGTCCTTTAGAAAGACATTCCTGGGTTAGAGAAGATTTTCATCTTGAAGGAGCAGAGAAATCCCTTAAAATCAAAAGCTTTCTAAAGTGAATGCTGTAAGTAAAGGGAGGTCAGGGACCTACAATTAGAAAGAAACCTGTCTAAAGTTTAGTCAAGCTGAGGGGAACATTAACGCTGTCTTATTTAGCTGCCTCATGTGACCCACCAGCACACCAACACTTGGGCTGCCAATTCATTGCAGTGGAGAAATTACCCAATAGAAGACAGACAAACATAGAGTTAGAGGTGATATATGCTGGTGTAGTGCAGTGATGCCTAACTCCTTCTTAAGGCTTCTCTACATTTGTTAAGAAGCAATGTCAGGAGTCAAATTTAACCCCAGTGTACATGAAATACTAATAATGAATGATGATATTGTTTAATATTTAGAGGCAGAAAACCAAGGCTGTATTCTGGCTCCAGTCTTAAACCTGCCATCAACATATATTTTGTTTTGTTTTTTTAGCTCCATGGCTCAAAGCAGGAGCATTAGAAGCCAAGTATATTTCCTTTTATGGTTTCTGATTAACTCTAGAGAATCGTTTAAACAATCTTTCTTACTTATTTGAATTTTGACCTTAGATCCTTTTAATGACTTTAATCAACGGTCATGGAAATATTTTTTCTCTACTCAAAGTAAACTGTTAGTGAGAACTTTGCCTACTTGTTTATTCGAGGTCCCACTTAATAAATGTGAGTACAGGTGATCCCGGGTTACGGACAAGATACGTTCCTGAGAACATCTTTGGGTCTGATTGGTATATAACTCGGATCCCTGATGAACAGTACGTATATGGTCATAATGATAGTGACAATACTGTAATGGCTCTTATGTGATAATAATAATAGAGTAATATAGTAATAATAATACCCCTGTACTGTAATAAGTTACAGAAACTATTGTGCCCTTTCTTTTAATTCAAACAAACAGAACATAAAAACAAACTCATACAAAAAGTTTAGATAGAAGATAGAAATTTAAAAAGAGAATATTAAAGGTTAACACTCATCTAATGTTATATCAACGCTAGGCTAATAGGCATGTTATGCTTATTTTGATCTTCTAACCAAATAAATAATAACCTTTCCATTTCAATAATTAAGGCACTAAGCGGCTTAGTAATAATTGATGCTTTCGTCGGAGCACTGCCTTTCACATGTCCCATTATTCTCACTTTATCCTTGTTCCAATAGTTGAGCGACTGAAGCCTGATGCTTTCCCAATGAATGCAGGCATCTGGCCTTTCTCCAAATGCTTAATTATTTCTACTTTCATTTCCATTGTAATCACCTTTCTCTTCACCGCAGGCTCACCTGGACTTGCAGTGAGCTTTCGGTTTGGAGGCATGGTCATAAGGGTAAACACAGACTTACAAATTGGAATAAAAAAGGTAAGACAAAGGTGATGCTGTGCACAAGCGACCATATGAACAATGAGACTAGCCGCTAATGTAAAGAGGCTGCACCAGGGACCGCTTACGCCAAGCAGGTTGTGCGTATGCATGGAAGAAACTAATTCCCAAATTATTAATTTAATTATTTAATTACAAATTATTAACCTCATGGGAAGCCTTGGGAGCCTATTTGTACATACAGAACTCCATAAGTTGGTTGTCCATAACCTGGGGACTGCTTGTACTTAATGTCAGGAAAAACTGTCTCGTGATGAATTAGTTGGTTGTTTACTTTTTGATAAGAAGAATTTTCCAATTCTTTTTATTGAGACAGCACAACTAAAAAATTAGTTAATTTTTAGGTTCCTGGAGCTATATTTATGTGTAGTAATCCCAGCAGCAATACTTACGGCTGTATGTCTTAGGCGGAGTTACTTCATTTTGTGCCTATTTCATCCTGTCTAACATATGGTCATCAGTAGAACTTACTCAACAGGACTCTTGTGACAATAACATGAGTTAATGCATGTAAATCTTCAAACATGGTAAGCTGGCACGTTGTAAACCTGGTACATGGTAATTTCATATATATACCATCATTTTATTCTCTTTTTTTCTCCTCCCTCTCCCTCCCTTCTTTTGTCCCTTTCCTTCCTTCCTTTTCTCCTTCTGTCTCTCTTTGTTTTACTTGAGCTACAAGAACATTCAGTGCTTAAGCACAGTGTCTATGCAGTACATAAAGTACTTAGAAAATGCCTGGCTCACGGTAAAAGCTAAGTAAGTGCTGTTGTTGATATTATTTTCTTTATTTCAAAAACTGGTATTTCCTGTGTGGACTAGGATTTTATTGTTCACATTTTATGTGTTCTTTATTGTGGGTTCTTCAAGCATTTCATAAGAGTCCAAAGGAAAATAAATATAAAATAAACTCTAGCAGAAAATAATTCTCCATGGGTGAGAGGTCAGAAATAACCCTGTGAGATACTATAAAACTATATGAAGCTCTAAAAGACGCAGAGGCCCTGCTCTTTTGAAGTTCATACATTGAGAAGAACACTTGATAAAACTAAACATAGTATGATGCTCCTAACACATAAATACAGAAGTTTTGTACTATTTAAGGAAATAAATTTCAGTAGCATAGTGCAAAATGTTTATAATGAATCTTTGACAGTAGAATGTGCCCACATTCTCAACTTTCTGTACATTATTTTGAATAAAGGTTTGAAACTAATAAGAAAGTATGAAAAAAATTTATGACAGAACAATGGTATCTTAAGGATATTGAATAAAACAGAGAAGATGTAGATTCTAATTACAGCCCTGCCAATAGATAATTTGTTATGAATTCTCAGGCAAAATACTTTCTCTCTTTGTACCTTATTTTTGTGTCGAACAATGATAACAACACCTGTTCTGCTTACCCAAAGGGATCCTGTGAAACTCAAGTGAGACAATGAATATGAAAACCTTGGTAATACACTATATAAACATATGCAGTATACTAATATAACTCGTAGTAGAATTAGAAGATCACATTTTCAAAATGTTATAAATTAGTTGCAGTATCTTAAAAGTCTACAACTTTAAAGCAAACATATGGATAAGAATAGCTTCAGATGCCAAATTTACTATGCTTTGTTTTCTTGTAGGTGTGCCTGAAAATAATATCTAAAAATAAATTACAGAAATAAAATATCAGGTGCCCAAATAGTGAATTTCAATTTCAAATTTGCTTATTACCAAACAAGCAAAATAATAAAAATATCAACTAAAGAAAGCATAAATGGATTCATCAGAATCATTTATGAGTATGCCACAACTGCGCACAGTTCAGAGGTAGCATTTACTACAAGGGTTACAAATCTCTAGGTTTGCTGCTTGATATTGTCAATGCAATTAACCTTAACCATTTTTGTCTTCTACATACTGATCCTTAATCACTTCCGTAAATGCATTCCTTCCTCTTTGCTAAAATGGCCTTTCCACTTTTAGTTGATGAGAATGTTCATAAATGCGTTGGTTTCTACTGTCAGATGAAAAGATCTCTTATCTAATTGGCTGTTTTTTAAATATCTCTTAATTGCAACTGGTTCTTGCATGTAATTTCCATTCCATCAGTTTCCCTTTTCTCAACTGCTTCCTATTTATGTTCTATAGACTTTATGAACTTATAATCACAGTAAGCATTTATGATCCTTTTATGGTATTTTGTAGAATTGGTGACAATAGATTTTCTAGGTGATGAACTGCTAGAATTATAAAAATCATTGGAATTTTAAAACATTATGGAATTATCAAGAAAAATTATTACTACAACAAGGAAAATAGTGGTTAATTGTAAAGCGCATTCTATGTTGCTTAATTCTAAAGTCCCAGGGGAAAGGAAAAGGGTTTTTGTTTGCTACGTATATTTAAACATCATAAAGGAGAATGTCAAAAAACGGATGCCATAATATTGCATAAATTATAAAATCAGAGGTTTTATAAATAGTTTCAGTATTAGGAAAATTGTGTTGGAAGGAGAAATGAAACTGAGACAAGATAATAAAGCATGTTTCTGAAATATAAAGGGGGCTAAGAGGGCCAGGTAAGAGAAGCCTACTAGATTTTTGTGTGTTCTATCACAGAATAAGCAAATATTATAGTTCATGTGCTGGAGAAGAGATTCTGGAAAAGTCTGGTGGCATAGGTGGAAACTTTTATTCTATGGTTAAACAGAAATAAAGATATTAACAAGTTTATGAATTGTTTTTTCATCAGTAACATTTATGTACCCTCATGCCTCTGAGCCATGAGTTCACTACGAGATGGAAGATAATATATATAAGTAAAAATTATACAATCAGTGTGCCGAAGATCTGTGCACAAGATTTCTTTTTACCACATGATGAGAAGAAATAATCCAAAATCAGAATTTTCTTTTCTAACAAAGTGCTCAGTTCATGCATGTATGGCTGTGAGGATACTAGACTACACAGTAAGATTTGAAAGAATGTTGTTTCCTCCACCTCCTTTTAACCTAACCATGCCCTGAGACCCCTTCCTTGCCCAGAAAATAGAAATGCAGATGACAATTATCTCATAAAATTTGAGTAAGCTTTTACTCACACATTTTTCCCAAAGAGAAAAGCTTCCAAAAAATGGAGGGATGTGGTTAATAAAAGAGTAAAGAATGCAGATTGACTTTGCAACCCGCAGGAATGATGTAGATAAGGATGATGAAAAAAATGATAAAACAGTACTTAGTATGAGTGGAAATGAGTGCTTACTATAAACCAGGTGCCGTGCAAAGTATGCTATTCTACCATGCACATGTAAATATTGAATATGCCATGAGGCCTATATTTTTAGTTAGGTGACTCCAAAACTAACCTCCAAATTTGGTGAAAATCCATATGAACATAATTATTTGGTGCAATAATAGACGAATTGACAGAACTATAATTTTATTCATATGGATATTATTTTCAGTTCTGATAAAAGTACCTAAAGTTCAGTTAAAATGAAATATTAATAGTAAATAAATACTTATTGCTGCTTTATCATTTTCTTTCAGTGAGCCAGGAACTTAGTTGAAACTCCACAAATGAGGTATATTATCTCTCTTAAGTCACACAGGACTCATTTTTTAGCACTCCAAACTAATGGACTTCTAGTTGCCTCCCTAAGCACCTAGCTATAGACAAAGTGAATTAGGCAATAGGGAAAACCAGCTCATTAGGATCCAATGTGCTGTACACAGAATTAAATTAAAGAGTTTCATCTCATCAAACTCAAGAATTTGCCATAACACAGAAAATGATGAACAAATGCCATTGTTTCACAACAGAAGACGGCTCAATCTTTTGGATTCACAGTATAACCTTTTGGTACACTATACAACCTCCTTTTTTGATGTTTCTGTCGTTAATTCACAAGATCATCAGAGTTTTTCAAAGGTTACAGTCTAGAGTTTTATATGGGTGTTCTGGGACTGGGCTGTTCAATGTGTTTCAAGTTATTTCTTACCACGTTTCATCCAAATGCTTCTCCAAGTGTACCTCTGTGCTTAGACTGCAAAAGTTGTTTTACGGCAAGGTGAGAGGGGGCTAAGAAAACAGTGGAAGCGAATCAGGGCATAGATAGAGATGTTAAATTGGAGCTTGTCCAGAGCTCCATGTATTTCCTGAGGTAAATTTATACCATTAAAATTCTGGAAAATGGGAAAGTGCTTTTTGTTTTTATTTTGTAACCATTCACCAATAAAATGATAATTAAAGCCACTGAAAATAATTAACATATTTAAGAGGAAAAATGTCTAACTTCAGATGAGTTTGTTAAAATGAAAAGTTCTCAAACCACGTAACAAGAGAATTCAAGAAAGTGGAACTATTTTTATAAGAAAAAAGATTTAGAAGAAAGCAAAGACTCTCTTCATGGAGTAACTTTCTGAACGAGGAATTAGATTTGTTTTCTTAGACACTACAGTCAAAACTAGAACAATTTGTAGACAATTCTAGCATAACTTCCCAAACATTTGGCTATCAGATTATTTTAGCAAAGAATCTATTCAAATGGGATAATGTTTTGCAAAAAAATGCTTTTAGAAATGTTGTTTTAAAAACATATCTGTGGTTTGCTCACTTAATCACCAAAATAGTCTTCTATTTTTACCTCTTGGTTTATAAACATTACAAAATCCTGTCTTGACATTTCTGTTTTGGCTGTGTTAGCTGAACCACATTGAACCTTTGCTGATTTCAAAAGAATGCACATTAATAAAAACCACATGCTTTGCTATATGCAGTGATACTTTCAGAACACATTGAGGTATGTTAACACTCTTTTCCTTAAACCCAAAGTCTCTAAACTGAATGTTTTGGTTGTGGTTTTGTTGTGGTTTTTATTAATTTGGGGTCTTTTTAAAATTGTTCTGCATTTTCACATTATGACTTGTTCAATATTTCCTATAAGGGAGCATGTAAGCCAAGTACGAAATTTGTTAGAACATAAACAAACAAGAGTTAACTAAGGAACTCTTCTATTAGTAAAACAAACATAAATTTGACAGTGCTCTGAACTCATGTTATATAGTTAACATGGACATACATGTATTGTGCAGACTATGCAGTCTACACCGCATAATTCTGATATAAATTTCCAGTTTAGAATGTAGGATTGGTGAAAGCCTTGAACCAAACATATTGTCGATGATCCTGATTTATCTTCTTTTTATTTTGTTCTAATTATTTTTTCTATGTGTCATATGCTACTTTTTTCTTTGATAGGATGTTGGTTACTTAAACCTGGCCCTGATTATTATTCAGGGAAATATTTAGTCTTGGCTCATAAGTTTGAATGAAGTCTACTCTAAATACTTTTTAAAATCAATTGCATTTGAAATAAGTAGCTTTTTATAATCTGCCAAATGCTAGAAGCTGCTGTTTACCTATTAACAGGAAATTGCTTCTCCTTATATTTTGGTGGCCTATGGCTTTCTTTTTCTTTCTCCTCTGTACCCTTTGTGTTCTCTAGCTAGTCGCCTGAGTGTTCTGACCATATTTTGCCAATGGCAGGTATATTTTGTATTACATTTTGAAGAAAAGACATTTTGAAATTGGATTAATGCTGAAAATAATATTAGTATGTAGGAAAATGAATACTATAGTACTTCCTTTGTAAGATTACACCCTGTTCAGAGTAGCTCAAATCTTTTACTCCTTAATCCATTTTATATCTAATATTTCTGTGGGTTGCAAATGGAATTAGAGCAGAATTATAATGGCTGGGGATCTTTTACAATTACTTCCTGGTATTCAGATTTGTTTCAGTAGGGCACATTGTAAAATATCTGAATTTCTGATTGGGGAGATACTGCAAAGCAAGTAATATAGTTCATATAATTTAGGAAAAATGAATGGAAATCATAGCATTAAAAGATTAGAAATTAAAGAAAATTAAATTGTATAAATAGATTCTTAGTATAGCTTGCTAGCCAGGAGAAACACAGCTACCAAGGAGACATGGTGAAATGCTTTGTACTTTTAAATTCACTCACATTTATTGAACATCTAGTATACACCAGGGACTATAGTTAGTTACCATATATAGGAAGCAAAATAGATAAAATATTTGGAGATACCTCAGAGAGCTAAAAATAGAAATACCATTCGATCCAGCAATAGCACTGTTAGGCATCTTCACAAAACAGCACAAAACATTCTATGATAAAGACATCTGTATCCAAATGTTTATGGCAGCACAATTCCCTGTTGCAAGGATGTGGAAACAACCCAAGTGCTCGTTATTTCATGAGTGGGTTATTAAAATTTGGTATATGTATACAATGGAATATTACTCAATCATAAGAAACGACAGTGATCTAGAACCTCTTATACTTTCCTGGACTAAACTTAAGCCCATTATCCAAAGTGAGGCACCACAAGATCGGAAAAATGGGCTCCACTTGTATTCGCTCTCAAATTGGTACTAACTGATCAACACTAGGGTGATCACATAGCAGTAATACTCTGAAGGGATGAGGGGGATTTGAGAGGGGTAAACCTGAAACTAAAGGACACGGGAAGTATTGTAGAGGGGAAGGGCATGCCTTTAACCCTCACTTGGGTGAGGCAAAGACATAAAGTGTAGCCACAATGTTTGTACCCTCATAATACCCTAAAATAAAAAAAAGATAGATAAGATATAATCCCTGTTCTCAAGGATTATATAAAATGAGAGAGATGGATAGACATGATAATAATTTGATAATTACAATAATAAATATATAAATAAGAAATTAGTTCTGGATAGAGAAGAAAAGGAGACATTGAGGATGACATCAGAACTGTGTGTTCAAAGATGATTCAGAGTTTTCCAAGTGTATAAAGCTAAAGAAAAACCATCCAGGGAGAGAAACCAGCATGCATAAAGGGTTAGAGGTATCAACAAATAAGGTCTGCAACTGTGGACAGATTCCTATGGCTTGACTTTAGGTATTCTGTGATAAGAGGTGAAGATAAAAAAGGAGATAAAAAACAAATCGTATCAGGCCACAAGACACCAAGGGCCATATGATAGGAAGCATAGTCATTTAGCTTTGATTTGGTGAGAGATAGGAATCTATTGAAGGTTTCACAGTGACAAATTTTGGAAACTTTAAGAGGTAAGAAAAAAAGTAGGCCTGAAAAACAGGAAAAGCTGTATCAAATAGGATGATGAAATATATTTTGGTGAAAATATATTCTCACCTCTCTACCACTGGAAAGCTAACTGAGTTTTGCAGCAAAATTGCAGACATAATAGTGGAACTAAACTTTGATTAGCCAGCATCTCATCTCTTTGTATTATAATGATTATCGGATCATCCTTATATTTTGCATTGACTACAGTTTTCTATAATTTGAAAATGAATATAAGGTAAAGGGGCTCTAGGGGTAAATGCTTTTTTTATTTATTTCAAAATATTATGGTGTACAAATGTTTTTAATTACATAGATAATTTTTGTAATGCTTGAATCAGGGCTGTAAGTGTGCCCATCACTCAGAGAGTGTTCATTGTACCCATTAGGTAGGTTTTCACCCATGCCTTCCTCCCCCCTACCCCCTTCTTGATTTCCATTAAGTTTTACTTCCCTCTGTGCACATGTGTGCTGATTAGTTCTAATTTAATAGCAAGTACATGTGGTATTTGTTTTTTCTTTCTTTAGATAATTCACTTAGGACAATGGTCTTGTTATATCCAAATTGTTGCAAAAGGCGTTAAGTCATTCTTTTTATGGCTGAATAGTATTCCAAGGTATACTTATACCATATTTTGTTAATCCACTCAGGAATTGATGGACACTTGGGTTGATTCTGCATCTTTGCAATTGTGAATTGTGCTACAATAAACATTTGAGTGCAGGTATCTTCTTGACAAAATTACTTCTTTTCCTTTGGGTAAATATCCAATAGTGAGATTGCTGGATAGAATGGTATGTCTACTTTTAGTTATTTGAGGAATGTCCACACTATTTTCCATAGAAGTTGTACTAATTTGCTGTCCCACCAACAGTATATAGGCGGTCCTTTCTCTCTGCATTCACGCCAGCATCTATTGTTTTTGGACTTTTTAATAAAAGCCATTCTAACGGGTAAAGTGATATGTCATTGTGGTTTTAATTTGCACTTCCCTGAAAGCCAGTGACAGCTGAGTATTTTTTTCATATTTTTTTAGCCATTTGTCTATCTTCTTTTGAAAAGCTTATGTTCATGTCTTTTGCCCACTTATTAATGGAGTTGTTTGTTTTTCCCTTGACTTGCTTGAGTCCTTTGTAGATTCTGGTAATTAGCCCTCTATAAAGTGGGTAGCTTGTGAATATTTTGTCCCATTCTGTAGGTTGTCTGTTCACTCTGTTGATTATTTCCTTAGCTGTCCAGAAACTTTTTCATTTAATCAAGTACTATTTATTTATTTTTGTTGTTGCTGTGATTGCCATTGGAGTCTTAGTCACAAATTATTTGCCTAAGCCAATATCTAGAAGAGTTTTTCCCACAATTTCTTCTAGAATTCTTATGACTTCATGCATTATATTTAAATCCTTTATCCATTTTGAATTAATTTTTGTGAGTGGTGAGAGATATAAATCCTATTTCATTCTTCTGCATGTGACTGTCCAATTTTCCCAGCCCTATTTATTGAATAGGGCTTCTTTTCCCCAGTGTATATTTTGTCTGTCTTGTCAAAGATCAGTTGACTGTATGTGGATGGTTTTATATCTGGGTTCTCTGTTCTGTTCCATTGGTCTATGTCTCTATTTTTCTGCCAACACCATGCTGTTTTGGTTACTATAGACTTGTAGTTTAGTTTGAAGTCTGATAATGTGATGTATCCAGATTTGTTCTTTTTGCTTAAGATTGCTTTGGCTATTCTGGCTCTTTTCCGTTTCCAAATGAAGCATGTAATTATTTTTTCTAGATCTGTGAAATATGACACTGGTAATTTGATGGAGATTGCATTGAATCTGTAAATCACTTTGGGTAGTATGGACATTTTAACAATGTGATCCATGCTAACCCCACCATGCTCTGCTTAAAAACTTTCAACAGAACAGTAGCACACATTGCCAGAAGAAAATCCCTTTAAAGTTATAACAAAGGACAAACAGGCACACATGCTACTAGTGTTCTCTAAGAGCTGGTAAGCAAGAACTCTTGAGGACATCCATCTTTCTATGACCAGACCAAGTGTCTCATTCTAATCAAAGATTGTTCCCAACAAACATGCTTTATATCAGCCATGGGAATGAAAGCCTAGCTAGAACTGCAAGAAAATGACAATTTTATTTCTTCATTTCTCCTTTATTGAACCCCAAAAAGATATTGTAAATAGTCATTACGATATAGGCTGTCTCAGGACTTCTACTACAAAAACAAAGTATTTTTCAATACTGTCCTCTTCAGAGTAAATAGAAATAGCACCTTATTTTGTTTGCTGAGGTTTTACCTGTAGCTTGTCAGTTTTGTATCGAAAGAAAAATACTCCTTTTATTGCATGAAATAATCAAGAGAGCTAAACAGACACTATACTACATTTTCCACTGTGTAAAATAATCCAGAGAGAATTATGCAGTAAATCAAACGTTTTACTATTGTGTTGTACACAATAACCTATGAATTTTTCTTTCCTCTCTCTTTTTTTTCAGTAATATAGCTGAACTGAAATGCATTCTTTTCTAATGTGGTTTCAAAATCACACGCTTAGGTTTTATTTACACAATAGCAATATCTAAGTAAATGACAAATTTTCAGTTGTAGGCCCAAAATGAGGTTAAAATGCAGTTAAACTTTAATTTTTCTTTTAGAAAATAATAATAAAAATCATGGAATAATGTGAAATTAATAAAGTCAATTTGATGTTTTACTTTTTAAATACTCCAGGAAATGGTTGAATAAGAGATAAATATTTTCTATTAATAAAAGCAAAAATGTTTCCGATGTACATATAAAAATGAAAACAAACTATGTTTACTTATCACAGGCTAAGTGATAAAAACACCTTTTTTTTCCTGTATTGCTATATGCAGTTCTGAAAATTTACAGCTAAAATAAAGGGGGAAATTATTTTTGTAGCTCAGGATGCTTAGCTTTACTCTGGACAACTTATTAATATAATAGATACTTCCTCACCAATCTTATGAAGCAATACATGTTAAATCTCTTAATACAGAGCAATTTTAGAGCCTTGAGGATGTTTGTGTCTCTTTGTGTGTGTGTGTGTGTGTGTGTGTGTGCATATATTTCTCATCATTCTGCACGTCTCTGAGCTACTATCAATTTTCATCTATTCAACATGTTTTTACCAAACATTTACTACATGTTACACACACCTAGGTTCTGGGTGCTAAAATAAACTTAGTGCTACCCACATATATTTATTGAAGAATGTTTGTATTAGGAAGTAGTAACATCAAAATTAGCAAACTGAACAGTTTCATTTTCACATTGTCTAGTCCCCAAGTATTCTAATATATTTTTATGTATATTTCCTTTAGACCTTTACATAAATAGTAATTTCACAGAAAACAAGTTACAACCATTATTCAACAAATTCTAACCACATTAAAGTGGCTCCATGGGATTATAGTCTTTCAATCTACACAGTATTAGATGCTATGGAGTAAAGGTGAACTCACATAGATTGTGCTCTTAACACTATACATTATTGTTGGAATGTAGTCCAATGAGAAAGGGAATATGCAGAATATAGTGCTATTTTTTCATTTACAAGCACAGATTTCAGAAACACAGGGAAAATTCTTCTCTTATTGATAGAATATAGTTGACAAGAAGGTTCTATAGAAATAGGTCTTGAAAAATGGATAAGTGATCACCTCAGAGCTGCTGGAGAAAACCATTCTAGATCAAATGAATGAAGTTAATAAAAAGGCATAGAGACAAGACAAGAAAGACTGTGCTGGGAAATATAACCACAATAACACTAGAAGTTGAGCCTAAATGGAGAAAGCCCTGAGAGATATTTAGAACTCCACTGAATATAATTTTAAAATACGTAATAGTTGTGTGATGTCATCAGGCAGAAAATACATGAAAAAGAAAATGCAAGATTCCTTTAAATCCAAAGATGTTTAGACCTTAGTGGGAATAAATTTATATACATTTAGAGCCAAAGAAATACAATATCCAATCTAGTGAATAGAAATAGGCTGGGTAAAGTTTGTAGCCTTTTGTTATTAGGAGGAAGAAAATTAGGTAATGTAGATTTGAATATAAAGTGGTTATATGACCACTTTCATTTTTGGTGGTCCACCCCGAATTACAGAATCACTGATACTGACATGGCAACTATACACAGGGCTCAGTACATTCCATCAGCACTAAATACAAAAATTTGATCACATATCAATTGACAATTTCAGTCATTTAGTAGACCATAGGAACTGAGAAGGAAAACAGAAAATTTACATGAAAAATACATTAATTATCTATTATTACATAAAAAATTACTCCCACGTTTAGCAGTTTAAAACAACCTTTATTATTTTACCCAGTTTCTCAGGGGCAGGAAACTAAGAGTAGTTTAGCTGGGTGGTTCTTGCTCAACATCTCTTAAGAGGTTGTAGTCAAGCTTTGGCTGAAAGTCAGTCATCTGGAGACTCCATTAGTGCTAGAACAATTTTTATGTTCACTCACATGGTTGCTGGCAGGACTTAGTTCCTCACTGGTTATTCGCTCATGGTTTCAGTTCCTCACCATAGTGGCTTCTTCATAGGGCTAAGTTTCTTCAACACAAAACATCCAACTTCCCCCACCACGAGTAATTTAAGAGTGAAAGAACAATCAAGGTGGAGTCCGCCGTAGTTTTATAACCTAGTCTGGGAGGCGGGGTGAAACACTATCATTTCTTCTGTATTCTACTGATCACAAATATCAACCCTGGTACAATGCAGAAGGATATTATAATTCTTAGAGACCAATTTACACAAAAGGTCACTCCCAAAAATTGTTTCTGATGATATGATTACTTTCCATGCAGATACTCATAGTTTAGACCCAGGAAGTTTTAGAATTAAGTGCAAAATTGTTAAAATAATCAAATCATAATATTTGTATTTTTATATTTTGTGTAGATTTTAATGTTTAGGTGAATGTGGCTTATTAAAGTAAGTTATCCTTGTAGTTCCAATTAAAACATGTAATCAATTGATACAGATTTGTGATTTTAAGGAGAAATTTTAACAA
This sequence comes from Avahi laniger, assembly GCA_963575035.1. Lineage (NCBI taxonomy): Eukaryota > Metazoa > Chordata > Mammalia > Primates > Indriidae > Avahi > Avahi laniger. The sequence continues at coordinate 94,473 of CAUYSK010114678.1, forward strand.
GTGTATATATTATATTGAATCATTTAAGAAAAATATGAATATATTTTATTCATTAAAGTTATGGAATTATTTCATTCTTAGAGTAATAAATACATTTATTTTATAAGAGATTACATATAAAAATAGATGAAGTTTGAAATATTCAAAGGTGTGATTTGTAAATAGGAAAAAGTATTGCTTAAAGTTCACTAAAAGTAGTTGTTAAAATGCATTAGATTTATAAATAGAATTTTAGATTTTTTTAACCTAAATTTAGAAGTTTAAGGGAAAATTTTTTTTTTTTAAGGGAAAGTGTCTTGCTCTTTTTCCAGGCTAATGTGCAGAGTTGTTGTTATAGCTCACCACAGCTTTAAACTCCTTGGCTCAAGCAATCCCCCTGCCTCAGCCTCCTGAGTGGCTGGGACTGTAGGCATATACCACCACGCCCAGCTAATTGTTCTTATATTTTTAGAAATGGAGTCTCACTATGTAGCACCCAGACTTGTCTCAAACTCCTTTCCTCTGGTGGTGTTCCCACCTCAGCCTTCTGAGTCACTGGGATTACAGGTGTGAGGAGACTTTAAATTTTAATGTGTAAGTTTAATAGATCAAATAATCACATGGTATAGTAACATTTCAATTCAATATTTTGAAATAATTTTAACACAGAAAACTAGCAAGAATAGTACAAAAGATTCATGTGGACCCTTTACCCAGATTCCACAATTTTTTAACATGTTCTGTATTTACCTTGTGCCAACCTTATTCTCTTTTTCTCATATATGTATACATATGATATAAAGATATCATTGTATATATAAATAAATATTTGCTCCATGAATCATTGAGGATAAGTTACAGTTATGATGCTGCCTTTCCTCTAAACATTTCTGTATATATTTACCCCAAATAAAATCACACTACTTAATAACTATGGTACAATCATGAATAATAGGAAAAAAAGATTGGTGATAGCTTTGGAAAACACTCCCCAAACCATGCTTTCCTCTAACTCCATAACAATCAACAAAGAAGAGGACTTCTGTAAACAAATGTGGGTTTTTTCCCCAGACACCAAGTAGTGGACACCAGCTGGGTGTCCTCTAATTCAATTCCAACACTATCTACCCAGAGGAAATGTCAGATCCGACAGGGTGAGGACTCAGGCCCCAAGACTGCCAGCCCCCTCCAGATACCAGTTGCAAGTATGGGCCTCCAGATCTTCTGACCAACCTGCTTCAAGTTGGGATTCCCATGACCCCTGCCCTCTTTGGGGTCAATTAATTTGTGGAAGTGGCTTACAGAACTCAGGGAAACACTTGCATTTACTGATTTATCATAAAGAATATTGCAAAGGATACAGATGAAGAGATGCCTAGAGTGAAGTATAGAGGAAGGCGATGGAGCTTCTATTACCTCCCAGGGCACACCACCCTCCAGGAACCTCCACATATTCAGCTGTTGGGAAGCCCTCTGATCCCAGTCCTCTTGGGTTTTTATGGAGACTTCATTATATTGGCATGAATGACAACCATGTAGAAATGTAATTGGACAAAAGCACATGACCTAAACCCAGCAAGGCCTGCCTGTTCAGATTTTTCCTGGCCTCTCTGTGCAACATTCCTTGCTCCAGGGTATGGAGCAAGACCCTTTTTGGAATGAGGGTCTTTGACCCAAAATCACATTAGAGTCCTGACTTGGGCAGGTGAAAGGAAGACAGGAGAAGGTCAGAGAGAGAGATCCTATCTCCTGAGGCTGCTCCTGAGGGTTAAATTGTCCCAACATTATAACCAAGGACTATGGGAGTTATGAAACTCCACAGGAACCATGGATGAAAACCAATATATATAACACCACAGTGATGTACTGCCATCCAATCCACAGACCTCTTTCAAATTTTGCCAATTATTCTAATAGCATTCTTTATAAACACTTTCCCTTCAGGCACAGGATCAAATCCAGGATCAGATCATTTGTTGCATTTATTTGCGCCTTTAATCTCCCTCAATCTGGAAGAGCTCCTCAGTTATTTTTTTTTTCTTCTTTTCCATGACCTTGAAAATTTTGAGAAGTACAAGTTAAAATACCTACTTTGTAGACTGTCCCTCAGTTTGAGATTGTTTGATGTTTCCTCATGATTATATTCAAGATACACATTTTTAGCAGAAATATCAGAGAAATGATGGTATGTTCTCAGAGCATCAGGAGACATCTGATGTTAATTTGTCTCATTACTAGTGATGCTAGCTGTTGCCTTTGGGTTAAGATGTTACGTCTCAGGATTCTCCACTGTAAAGTTCATTCATAAGTATTTGTACTTATTAATTATTTTTTTCTTATTAAATGATAACATTTGTAAATATTTTATGGAGCTGCTTTGAGACTATGTAAATTTTTGCTTTCTCATAAATTTTTTACCTAATAGTATTAGCATTCATTGATGATTTTTGCCTAAAACAATTATTACTATAATGATTTCCAAATGGTGATTTTCTAATTCCAGCATTTTTCTATGTTTATTAGTTAACATTATAACATAAGGTGGGGTTTTTCCTTCTCTTCCATTTATTTATTTATTATTCATATCAGATAGACTCAGGTATTTCTATTTTCTCTAATAACTTAAGATGCATTACTATCAAAATTTCCCACATGTGGCCAGTAGGAGACTCCTTAGTCCTGTGTTCTTTGACATGTTCCCACCATCTTCTGAGCACTTCCCAACTTTTCAGTCTGACAAGATTTTTCCAGACTTATGCCTGTGCCAACCCTGAAAGCAATCATTTCTTCAATGAGTTCTGGTTCCTGTTAGTGGAAAACAGATACTTAGAAAGATTTGAGTGCTAGTGTGCTTATTAGTACTGCGATGACATTATTTCTAAGTCCTTTCAGAAGACACATACTCAATATTTTCTACATTTAACCACATATATAAGTAAACATATAAATAATATCTAATACATATACTAAATCATATATATACATATATAGTGAATTCACATCTATACTTCCAATTCTAATCCAATTCCATTGAGTTTATTTTATTCTTTTCCCTTTCCATATCTGTATGTTCCTTCTCCCACACTGAGAAACCTAGCTCCCGATGTACTCAATATATCAATTTATTTGTTTAGTACCCCTGTATATAACCAATAACCTTGCCAGGCAGGCCAAAACCCCCTTAACTTTCTACAGAATTTTTCTGTGCAAACAAATCCTAAGAAGTTCTCTCCAACTAACCCCTGCCTGATCCTGTCATCTCATTAAGGTTGTGCAGGCCATATAAGCCCTGCCTCCATTCCAAGTGATGTATTAATAGTTATAATGATGTAATAGTTTATAGGATTCAAAAATTAAAAATTTTGAATACATTTCTTTATTCAAATGGGAAGTCTTCAATATATTACACAAGACTCATTCAAGGAACTTTGGCCAACATGATTACTTTCTGCCGTCAAATAGGCTTTAGACGAAGCATGGAATTAAAATTCCTTGAGCACAACATCTAATTGTCTAGAATACTATGATTAATAAGGAAATGGAGCAACTACTTACTTAACATCTCTTGGGCTCAAGTTACTTTAAATCTATAAATTGGGGGGATTGTTTTGAAACCAGTCTCTGAATCCTCAAGAGTTAGTGCTGAGGGAAATAGGGGTAGTGAAATAAAGAAGGAAGAGGAGACATCAAGTGGTTCTGAAGTCACTGCTCCTACTTCAACCAGAGCAGCACTTACTGCTCTATTTTATATATCGGGCTTTTATTTTACTACAGGGTCCCACTGTTAGAGTTTAATGTTTGGAAACTACTGGCTTAGTGCAACCATTCTGTGCACATAGAAAGTTTTGTTTAAAGCCCTTTCCTTCATTCATCATATCTTTCCCATAGCGCCTAGCGATGAGGTTTAGTAGGAAAAGCATGCATTAACTTGGAACTGTTATATAAATTAGAATACCTATTCCACAGCACAACAGTGAGGGCTTAAATAAGATGATGCATGTTGTGTCCAGCACAAGAAGGTTTAGAATAGGCAATCAATAAATGTAATTATTTCCTTCTTTTTCTACCACACTGGTGAGCAGCTAGTCGGTTCTTAATAGGTATTTGTTAAGACGAATTACATCTCGGCATTTTGCCGCTTAATACTAACCTGTCTCGATTTCAGATAGCTTTTGTTGAAGGTTTACAACCAATTTATTTTGACCAATATTTCCAAACAAGTTAGCTGATTTACAATCTGCTTCTTGTAGGTGGTTCTTTGTAGTGGTAGGAGTGGGAAGGGAGAGAAAGTTATCCAGAAAATTTGAAGTTAAGGTTAACCATTGAGAATTAAATTAAATTAAAGAAAATCAACATGTAATAAATGAGATTAAACATCTATTCAATAATTCATCTGAAATGATATTAGTAGCTAAGATATATTGAACATTTTCTCTGTGCCAGGTATTTAACAAAGCTCTTTATAAACAATTCTATGAAGCAGATACTGTTATCAGTCTTATTTTACAAATGAGAACCTAGAGACTTAGGCAAGTAAAGTAATTTGCTCAAGGTTACACAACCAGGAATAACTGAATTCAAATTCTGGCAATCTGATTTCAATCCACACAGTTAACTAATTAACCTACCATACTATAATCTGTGAATGGAAGTTTGATTCCCAAAAAAGAATACTTTTTAAAGGTATCAAATATTTATTAAGCTAATATGGTATGCAGTAAGTGATAGAGATATAGCAGTATATTATACACGTTTCCCCTTCTCTAGTAGGATGAGACTGGAAACATAAATACAAATGATAAAATTCTCATGATAAAAATGAACATATTGACACATTTAACAAAAAGGCTTATCAATTGCATTATATTTTCTCTGAACAAAAAGCTTCTTAAAAAAACCAAGGTGATTTGTAAGAAAACTAGAAAAGAGAAAACTTAAGAGAAACACTCTTTCAGTGGTTCATAAGCCTTGTACAGGGGAGGAGATGACACAACCAATCAGGTTTTCTGGGCAGGTGTCTTTGAAATGGAGACAGATGTGCTAACCTGTCAGAGCTCGGTGATATTAACCATCAAGAATACATATCGTTGCTGTGATTTCATGCTGTTCCTCTTAACTTACCTTTTCTATTCTAATTATAAATGATTAAATGAGCACAATAATTTATGCGTTATAGGATATTAAAAGTTCAGTCAGTTTACACAAATCCACTATAGCTTAGTCAATTGTCAGTGAACTAAATAACAAACAAGCTTTTTATTATGCACAGAGAAAAGGCTCTGAAATATGATAAACCCAGAGTGTCTGCCTGAGGGGTGAGGTCCTTTCTGGGTAACCAGGTAGCTTCTGGACATACCACTCTATCTCACTGCTCTCTCTTAATGTAGCATTTCTCTTCTTCTTCATTAGTTTCCCTTCTCCAAAATGTTAGGTATATTTTCCTCTTGGGTAACACCAATTGAATCAATAATTCTAGCTGTTCTTGCAGCTATAATTCCTGCTAATATAATTTTTCATCAGCACTTTTATTAAATACATTGCAAACCCATGTATTCTTGGGTATACGCTAGCTCACGTGCTCTCACACACCTCATTCTGCTTGATTCTCACTGTCTAATAATAATAATACCTCTTATTAGGAAACCTTGAATTGTAATGTAGACTCTCAATAAAATTCACTTGTATGATAAATTAATGAGGTGACTTATGTTAGAATTTTATCAGAAATATTGAGCTCTCCTTTCACTATCTTTTAGAAAGCAAAGAGGAAAAAAACCAAACTTTGCAAAATCCACTCTCTAACCTTATCTCTTTGGCTAATATCTTCAAGGCATTCATCAATACCGGCACTGCTGAGACAGAACTATTCATGCCCTCCTAATGGGCTAGGCTTTTATTTAAATTGTGGCTAGAACATACTAATGGCATTAGACAGACCTGCTGATTTGCCTTGGGATAATATAATCCAGGTTAACATCAACAAAATGAATGCCCTTTTATAGCACTGCTTGAACTTAATGTTTGCTTGAAAGTATATAATTCAGTATTCTTACTTATGAAATGTGTTGTTCTATACAAATTTTTGACATGTTAAGTTTTGTCTTCAATTCTATTTATGCTGATCTTCATATTGTTGGACATTTAATCTCTTCAGAGCACTTGCACTCAACTTTGTGAAGAAATGCTCTTATAACTTGCCCAATTTTCAATAATGACTTATCCAGGTAATAAAACTAACTGTTCACAAAAACATAAGGATGTTTTTTGTGTTACCTCCTGGGAAGCAACTTGATACTAAAGAAAACAGACAGGAAGAACTTGAACATTGTAATCTCATTCACATAATTTACCTATCATCAAAGTCTCAGAAATAATTAAGCATATTGAAAAAGAAAAGTTTTTCTGTTTATTTACAGACTACATATGTGTACTCCTAATTCAAAGAAGCATGTGGAGTAAAATATTCAAATGAATTTAAATTCTTACAAGCAAGTTTACACACAGATCTTTAAAGAGAAAACATTAGATTAAATTAAAATTAGATTTTATTTGATTAAAATTTGTTGTTTTAGTATTAATATTAATAAATGGGAACAAACCATACTTAACCCTTCTCATTCTAATATTGACATGTCTGTCTATTTGGATGATAACTGGTGGTAATGCTGAGGTTGGAGGATAACACTTACTGATTCTTCTTAAATTAATTTAATTCAGTCATGGATGGAATCATGGATTAATACGACACCTGACCTATGACGTCAAAAATTTTAAAATACGAAAAAGAAACCTAGACATGAAAAAACAAACCTGTTCAAAATTTTAAAGTAGAGCATAACTACAAGAGTACTGATTGACTCATTTTTCCACATGAAAGAAAATTGCCTTGAGAAAAAAAATATGTTCTCATTTTAACACTTCTGAAAATAACACTGTTGTTCCTGATTGGAAGCTAATTTTGAATTGTAACAGTAATTACTAAAGTGAACTAGAAAAAGAAATATGGATAATATAGTCTCCATGGCTACAACCAATTGTGTTGTCTGACAGAGGTTCCCAAATGTAGATTTTATAACCAACTGGACCTGAAGCACTTGTTAAAAACACCAACTACTGAGTCCTATCTCTTGAAGCAGAACCCACAGTATTGTTCAAAAAACGCTGCAGGTGATTATTATGTTCACCTAGTGTGAGCACCATAAATTCCAACATTTCTTCCCTCCATTGGCTCATCTGTAAAGTATTCAAGTGAATAATTTTAATAAACTTTTTAAAGACAACAGAAAGAAATGAAGAAATGAAGACTGCATGTAATGCAATGATGATAACAGCAATACCGAGCAGAAGCAGAGATCCACACGTCCATGTTAGCATGGTCCTTGCAGGTAGGAAGGATGGAAATAAGGCTTGCTAATCACAGGATTAGTTTGACTGTGGGGCTAGAAAAGAGGTTTCTTTTGAAAAGTATGTATGTACCTTGGTTACTGGTAATGAGAGCTAATGGTTACTGAAAATGAGAGCCGGATAAAGGAGCCAGCAGGAAACATGCAGAAGATTTTGAGAGGAAAGTGAAGTGGGGGACATGAGCCGATTTCTTCCAACATGGAAATGCGAATGTAGTGTTCTTTTTCTCTGAAAGAAGCCATTAAAACATGGAATTGGAAGTATCAGGGAGCAAGAGTGCACAAATTTGCATAATGCATCCAAAAGATAGTTGTGAAAGTCCTGGAGGACTCAAGATTATCATAAGTGGAAGGATGAGAGGGAGGGAGGAAAGGGGGTATTTTCACAAGAGGCAATATGGGGGCCCAAGGTATTTAATTGAAACATTCAAAAATAGATGTGACTGTATTTTATAATTTGAGCTGGGGAATGGGATGCAATGTTTAAATTAGTACTTTTTCCAATTACATAGATTTCATTATTCTACCTTGTCATATCAACTCCAGCCTACATCCACAATATATACTGTGTCAGCAAAAGTGCCAGCCAGCCCTTCTGTTGGTTTGGTGGTTTGTCATCTCATTCTGAGCCTTCCTGAACATGAAGTTCCCTTTGATGTCAGCAAGAATTGAGGCTCATAATTAGTAGGATCCCAGATTAGGAAGCTCCGGAAAACTTTAGAGGATGGCATTATCCCTTATCTAGATACTTCCTTATGGCTAGATCTCTTCCTACATCACATCAGAAAGTACAGAGAATGTACCCTTGGGGAGAGTCATGGTGAAAGTGGGACGAAAGAATGGCTCCTCTCTACTCTTTCAGCAGAACATAATTTCTTGCACACAGAAAGAAAGTACAAGCCCATAAATTTGTATTAATAACTTGTAAAAGCTTCCATAAAGTGATAAACTCCTTGAAAAGTATATTTTGCTTGCTTTAGTATCCTTCTGTCTATACTTTTTCTCCCATCTCTGGATAATATACTGCCATTTGATTCTCATGCTGGAGATGCATTCTGTATAACCACCCACTTTTCATAAGAAATCATTAGAGCTGCAATGTGAAAATCTACCTTGATTACAAACATGCACATTTTCCATGCTGCTAATATAAAATAAATGTCATGCATTTTACCAGCTTTTCTTACCAAAAGAGTTGATATTATGGAGCTATTAAAAAAACCTAAATCATGGACCATTATTCATTCAACAGTCAAAAAATGAAAAAGAAAGCATCTATGTGTTAGATGCTATTAACACATGCTGAATGCCAGTTATAATGATCCCATTAAATCGGATGTGATGAATAGTTCATGAAGTCTGACTTTATGTTATTTCTGGAACTTCTGTTTATATTCTTTCTGAAAATAATGGTCCAAGGCCTTATCTTCCTGGGGGCTTTACTGCTTTTCTCCCCTCCACAAGGTTTCTTTGATTCTAGCTCCAGGGAGTTATAGTTTTCTATACAGACACTGAAGACACAAAAGGTCATCTCAAAAACACTGTTAAGAGGCCATTGTTTCTTTGCCTTCTTAAACCAGAGGTGGAAAATGAACAAGAAATCTGTTTGAGAAGAAAAGATCTAACCTAAAAGCCTTTAAAGCCCCCTCCCATATTCCATTCATTATGTCCATTGTTCTGGAAGTGAACATTTCCTATTCTGCTCTCATTGTAATCATTGTATTTTCAGTAGTTTGTCTGGGGGATGTAGCTACTGTGCAGTATCAAAAGCAGTCAATTAAGATGATTTTTAAGAGCTAACTTGTGAAGCAGGGGCTCTTTGTTTAGTGCTGTCAGCCCGATAACAAATGAAGATTAAATAGTGGTTCATCTGGGCAGGATGATAGTGAGACTTGGAACTTCATATTTAACAAGCAGGCTTTCCACAGTGCCTACCTTTGTCAAGGATGGCTGCTGAGGCTCCCAGAACCCAGGAGGTCCAAATAAACAGAAACTGTGCTTCAGGACAAAAGGAGAAGAGCTAATAAATTGTATGCATGCTAATGGAGGCCAAGAAAGTATTTGACACTAGTTTGGCATTTGTGTTGAGAGACTCCTAAGAAAAGTGAATGATGCCAAAGAGGCCATAATGATGAGAATGAAACTGAAACCCTAATCAGAAGGAAGCAAAAACACTGGTGTGAATTTCAAAGGAAGTGTATATATATATATATGAGAAATATGTGAGCACTCTTTTGCTAAGCAACAAATCAGTGGGAGATGAAATGACTTCAAGAGAAAAAAAAAAAAAAGGAAACAGTACAAGGACAGACAACATAGGCAATGGGGAATATTTGGAGGAGGATGTCATCAGTAACCAAAATTCAAAGTTTAATACTTGCCCCTCCTATTTCTTGATGTCTGGTACACACACAAAAAGACATTACTTGTGTCATCCTTGATATAAATTAGGCCTAAAAAGTTAGTCCAGAAATCCACCACCCAACCATCTGCAGAAGATCCAAGATCCCCAGTGGATGCCTGAAACTAAAGATAGTACCCAACTCTATAGATCCCATGTTTTTTCAATATGATAACCAAGATGACTACTAAGTGACTAGCGGGATTGAGTAATGCATACAGTGTTGATAGGCTAGACAAAGGGATGATGTACTTCCCAGAAAGGATGGCTTGAGATTTCATCATGCTACTCAGAATGGCATGCAATTTAAACTTACAAAATTCACAATGGCACCTGGAAAAAGAGCCGGAGGTCACCTTGCAAATGTATCATAGTGGTGAGAGGTCCTATGAAAGTGAAGATGACCAGATGGGCCCAAAGAAAGTCACAATTCAGGATTCAGATCTTCATCTTCATAAGACAGACAGACTTCTTCCTGGCTATTGCCTGGTTGGCTCCAGTCGTTCCTGAAACACCTCTCCTCCTCCTTCCCCAATATTTATCATTTAAAATGCTAGTCTGAGGCTGGGTGCGGTGGCTCACGCCTGTAATCCTAGCACTCTGGGAGGCCGAGGCGGGTGGATCGCTCAAGGTCGGGAGTTCGAGACCAGCCTGAGCAAGAGCGAGACCCTGTCTCTACTAAAAAATAGAAAGAAATGATATGGACAACTAAAAATATATACATAGAAAAAATTAGCCGGGCATGGTGGCGCATGCCTGTAGTCCCAGCTACTCGGGAGGCTGAGGCAGGAGGATCGCTTGAGCCCAGGAGTTTGAGGTTGCTGTGAGCTAGGCTGA